>NKZA01000240.1:0-19381 GCA_002374405.1 Metschnikowia cubensis
TGTAGTAGTAGAGTAGTGTAGTAGTAGAGTAGTGTAGTAGTAGAGTAGTGTAGTAGTAGAGTAGTGTAGTAGTAGAGTAGTGTAGAGTAGTATGAGAGTAATAGGATAGATAATAATTTTACATGTCTCTCAAGGCTCACACCCCTAAATGAATACAGAAGACTCTCATTGACAGCCAAGTTTGCACCTTACTATTCTACCTGTGTCTTATTCAATCACTTATTACATTGTAGCCTAATTTTTTTGTCTTTTTTAAGCCCTCTATTTTTTCTCTTGAAATACAATGAGGCCAGATTTTGCCCGTTAATCCAGAGTCCTCTAAGAAGTGTCCTAGTCTGGATAAAAATTCACTGAATAGTTCTGGAATAAAAGCTTAGGGGTTTACCATAAGTAAGGATATTCTAAGATTCCGAGTATACAGTGTAGTGGGATCAAAGAAAAAATAGAAATAAATTAACTATGCTTGCTTAAATTGAAAGTGAGGATTGTGAGATAAAATAATTATTATTATGCTTTTAGCCTCACAATTACTATTGGAAAATTTACACATCACCCTCTAATATTATGTTCTTCATTACATATACTCAAACCTTTATAATTACCAAACGGCTCATAATAATTTTTTTTTGAAGTTGTGAGTCCCGATGTAGACCCGCTATGTATTATTAGCTAATATATATACCTTTTTTTCACGAGAACATGACATTTTAAGTGGCTAACCTACCATTTGGTACGGTCGATTGTGTTTTGCAATGCCCAACATCCGACTTAGACTGCACATTGGGGTAAGTAGTTTTAGGGAAACTCTAGAGACGACGTGCTCACTTGTATATTGACCCGCCACTATTTTTCACGTGTATTTTTTATGTATCAAGTGAAAGAAGTCAAGTATTAAGTATACAGTAGTAGTAGTGACAGTAACATAGAGTATTAGCAGTAGCAGTAGCAGTAGCAGTATATGCTAGACCCACCATAGGCTCTACCTGATGAATTACTATTGAGTATACACTGGCGATCCTAACAATGCACATTCTGGGCTCGTCATAAGCTACTGTACAGTATCTGATGGTTCCAGCCATAAGAACGCTTCTAACTGGTGACGTCAAATTCTTCCACGACGTCCTTTTCCCGGAAAGTCATACGTGGAACCCTGGTGCAACATCATAAGCTCTATTTGATTAAAACCCAACCACTGATGCTATCATTCAATCCCCGGATTATTGAATTTTGACTTCAACTGACCACCAGTACTTCTTCAGGATACAAAACCATATATTTACTCTGCTGGTACTAGTAACCCAAAAAAAAAAAAAAAAATCAATTGTCAATGTCTATAAATGTCCTTAGTTCTGGGACATCTTCATGCCCCGAAGCGTAGGAAACGAGGCCAAAGTCCGGCATTCAAAAATGGTCTGTTTCACCTCTGCCTCGGACATGTCTCCCCCTCGGTGAACCCGGGCACTCCACGACACTGAATCGGGATACGCCAAAATCTGAGCCACCTGCACCGAACCCAGGAGCGTCACCTTGAGCTTCTTGGAAAACACGTATAGATCGAGCTCAAAGTTGATGTGCTTCAAGTCGGAAGAATCGATTCGCACGGGGCCCTTCAACGAGAGCTTGTGAAGATCTTCGTCAAGCGAAAGAAGCTTGGTCCATTTTGTTTTGAATGTCCGTAACGTATCGTAAATGTTCAGAAATGGCGTGTTTTCCGCCAAATACTGACAATACCTGTCCATGAGTGTTTCATTGTATAGCACGGCGTCAGGGGAGTTTTTCGGCCGAAAAAGAAGGCCGTCTGTAGACTCGGGACGGGACACATCAATAAAAATGTTCATTTTCTGGTTAAACTCAAACTCATAAATGTTTTGGCTGGGACTGCTGAGGTACTTAAGTCCAGCACACGCCTCAAGGAGTTTGGCCTCGGTTTGGAGCCCTGCGATCTCCAGATCATTAAAGTGCTTTGTATTATTCAAATCCGCCTGCGCTTTTGCAGATTCTTTTTCCACTGCAGTAATATTTTCGTTGATTTGCTTGATCTGGTCTTCCACCACTCCAATGGCCCTTTTCCGGGCCAAAATCAAGTCCCGATGCGCCGAAAGCTTGACATTCAATTCAGTCATTCGGGCCTTGATGGACTCGATTTGCTCCGATTCTAATGTCTTGAAGTTGGCCTTCATGGCCTTGAACCGCAGGATGTCCGTTTGGAGCCCATGGAGTTTTTGCTTTGTTTCCTTAGACTTTTCATTGAGAATGTTCATATTTTCCACAAATGTGGCCTTGTCGTCCTGAAGAATGTTTAGGTTGGTCTGGAACACTTCAATGATGTTTCTGAAAAGCTTGCTACGCCACTCATACCACACCTGCTTGGCTTGTTGTCGGGTAAGTTCCCTCATCAAGTGGAATTGAGATTTCATGGCCACTCTTTCGTAAAAGGATGCTTTTTGGTATTGTCTGAAAAGGTCTGGGTTATCCTGGAGTGTTTTTTGCTGGAGTTCTTCAAAAAGAAGCTTTCCCTGTTGGATTTTCCCGGCCAATTCCTTGCAACTGAGCTCATACACCTCCAAAAGTGGAATTTGAATGTTGGCACGATAGTAGTCTGCACCTTCAAATTGTTCCTGCGACAGAGGAGACATGCGGTACTGGGAAGATAAATCCGTGGCAATCTCCAAGTCGTCATAGAACTTGATTCCAATCTCCTGCAAAAACTCCTCTAGTGATAAAATGGGGTAATCTTCATCCTCACTGTTCTCGGTCCACAGACCTGCTAGGGGAATGGTCGTGGTATTGACTTCGGTAATGTACAGGCTATGTCTTTTGGGGGACGTCTGAAGGCCTTCTTGGAGTTTTCTTTTAGGAGATTTCCCTTCACTCCTGTTTGGTACATCTACTTCATTCATATATTCCTCGCTTTTTTCCTCACTTTTCTCGCTTTTTTCACTTCCCTTTGCCTGATTAATTTCAGTCAGTATTTCAGTCAGTATTTCAGTCAGTATTTCATCTTCGGTTTGCTCGGGGATGCTCTCTAGATTGGAAATGATGGTTTTAACAGGACTTTGCAACTGCACCGAAATTCTAGGCACTGGTTCATTTGGTGGAGTTTCAGGGCTTGTTATAGTCTCCAGTGAGGACTCAAGAGGCTGGATTTGTTCAATTTGTTCAGGCTCTTCTGTGTTTTTTTGCAGTTCAGGTTGTTCAGACTCAAAATGTTCAGGGTTAGACTGTTCTAGACGTTCAGATTGGCCCTGTTCTGGTTCAGGTTTTTCGTGTCCTTCCTGCGCTTGCTGGTTAGAATCCCTCCGATCCTCTTGTTCTTCCAGCCTTGGCTCCTGTTCATTCTTTTGTTGACCAATTGGCTGGGTGAGCTCCATGGGAACTTCTTCCTCGGGATCAGAATCTCCATTTTCCAGTTCGGCACTGAGATACTCCTCCAGCTCGGCACTCACATTGGACCCCTGATCCTTTTCGGCCTCATCTTTCTTTCCATGGTCATTAGTAGTATTTTCTCCAGTGATGTGTTTGTCATTATCAAGTTCATTTTCGGGTTGTGGACCTTCTATAGTCGGAGAAGGCTCCTTTTGTAACTCCTCATGGGCATTTTGGTCATTCCCACTTTCACTTTCCGGAGCGAGTTGGGTGAACTCCATAGTCTCTTCGTGTGTATCGTTCTGGACGTTCTGGAACGGATTAGGACCCGAATAATACTCGGTCAAGTCCATGGTTTCGTCTGCCTTTTGCCCTGGGGCCAGGAAATTGGGGCCAGCGTTTTTGGAATCGTCTTTGAAAGAACTGAAGTTGTTGAAAGTACCAAAATCGCCATTTTCCGGCTCAAAATCGGTCTTACTCTGCTCCAAGGCCCGTGTATCCTGCACCTGGCCCGTGAACTCCATATCCTCTTCCTGCAAGTGGTCAAAAGCATCCAAGCCATCACGGTCATCTTCATTTTCATCCCCACCCTTTTCATTCTGTTGGTCTAGACCTCCGTTCATGGCGTCCCTTAGGTGCGGGTCCGGATTGGGCCTTGAGATCTGTTCTGTGAGTTCCATGGTCTTTTCATCGTCACTCCCCAAACCCATATTTGCTTTTCCAAAATCCTTCTCATAATGTTCATAATCGTAGTCCTTTTCATAGTCATGATTGTCGTGATTTTCCTGGTCTCCAAAGAGATTTTCTTCCGATAATACATCAGGAAGAGAGCCGAGTATCTTCTCCAGAAGAGAGGTTCCCAATGCGGTAAGAACTTTATCTGCATCAGCCTCTAGGTTGGAAAAACTGGGGTCATCATCGTCGTCGTCGTCGGAGCTCAGTAGAGGCTCGGGCCACTCCCTCTCCAAGCCACCCAAGCCGTTGTCCAAAGTGCCGTCAATGCCGGCCATATCATCCAAACCATCCAAATCACTCTGCATATCGACCGGGACAAAATCGATTTTGTGGAGCTTGACCTTCTCTGCGAACGATACCCTGCGGTTGAAGCGAGCATCCATCGAAACGCCCGTGGAAATCGGTAGTGTGGTGTTCTCCCTCAGCTTCAAGATACTTTTGCGAGGCTTGATGACATCTGTGATGTTTCCATCGCGACTGAGCCCAAGAACCTCCTCCTGGAGTCCATCAAAGTCCGCCATCTGTCTGTTCTGCCTGCGAAGTGTGGATACAGGGTCTATAGGAATATTATATGATGTGCAGGAACACCAGGCTTTGGTAGGGATACCAGATATTTGGGAATGATACAGTATGTGGGAATACCAGGCTTCGGTAATGGTGTAGTATAGTATAGTACAGTGAAGTGTGCCAATGTGTAGGGTGTGGTGTGTACAGTTTGTTTTGGTCGCGTCGCGCGTGGCCCATCACAGTGAGATGGTTTGGTGGGATCATCACGTCCTACTTGTCTGGCGCACTGTAGCTGGTCTGGTCATGTGACCAGGGTACCGGGTTTTTCGGGACAATTCATTTTTCAGTTGGATTGCTGTTGGATTGAAGTATAGAGTGTGCCATTTGATTATGCCGTGCACTCTAATTTCACTAGTATCATGCTTTTTTGATTGTATGATTTGTGTATGATTTGTGTATGATTTGTGTATGATTTGTGTATGATTTGTGTATGATTTGTGTATGATTTGTGTATGATTTGTGTATGATTTGTGTATGATTTGTGTATGATTTGTGTATGATTTGTGTATGATTTGTGTATGATTTGTGTATGATTTGTGTATGATTTGTGTATGATTTGTGTATGATTTGTGTATGATTTGTGTATGATTTGTGTATGATTTGTGTATGATTTGTGTATGATTTGTGTATGATTTGTGTATGATTTGTGTATGATTTGTGTATGATTTGTGTATGATTTGTGTATGATTTGTGTATGATTTGTGTATGATTTGTGTATGATTTGTGTATGATTTGTGTATGATTTGTGTATGATTTGTGTATGATTTGTGTATGATTTGTGTATGATTTGTGTATGATTTGTGTATGATTTGTGTATGATTTGTGTATGATTTGTGTATGATTTGTGTATGATTTGTGTATGATTTGTGTATGATTTGTGTATGATTTGTGTATGATTTGTGTATGATTTGTGTATGATTTGTGTATGATTTGTGTATGATTTGTGTATGATTTGTGTATGATTTGTGTATGATTTGTGTATGATTTGTGTATGATTTGTGTATGATTTGTGTATGATTTGTGTATGATTTGTGTATGATTTGTGTATGATTTGTGTATGATTTGTGTATGATTTGTGTATGATTTGTGTATGATTTGTGTATGATTTGTGTATTGTGTGTATTGTGTGTTGAGGGTATTGTGTGTTGAGGGTATTGTGTGTTGAGGGTATAATCTATGATAAGTGATGAAAGTGTGACTGCGTGCAATTGTATAGTGTTAAAGTTGGTGTGGTGCGTAAACTTGGCAAGAGTCAGTGGGTCAAGGGTCAGTGAGCGCATCAGTTATTCTCACTGCCACCGAAACCACTGTTAGCACGTTTATGCGGACAAGGTGGACCATAGGTGTTTGACCTGTTGCGGTATTTGAAGCATACGCTGTGTAATCCTAACAATAGCCATTCCATTGAGCCACTTCTACTATCGTTGTACCAGGTACCCCGGGAATGTGATATCCACGATCCCCTAATCCCCGCAAGTTAACCCTGGTACGTGTCTATTATTATAGGGCAACGAACAGCATTCCTCCCATTGTACTTGACACCCTCCCCGAACAGGATGTGCCAAAAGGGAGCCACGTTCGTAACGACGAATTAGATGGCACTCCTAACACCTATTCACAAGATCAATCATCGTCTTCAACGTTCATCTTGTATGTACTGCAGGCACGCTTTCAAGGGACCAGAACTTCATACTGGTGATGCTTCTCATGGGCTTGAGTCTTTGAAACAGGGCTATAGCTCACATTCGTAACGACATCTCTCAGAAAACTCTGACTGAGCCTTGTGATCGTCTTTGGAGAGCCATCGTTGAATGAACATGGTAAGCAGCGTACCTGACGTCACAACACGAATCTAGCAGACACTGAACCTACACTGGAGGAGTCCCTGTTTACACCAGACCATACCAGACTGTTAGTATAGGGTTAACACGTTTAAACCTGATAGTTTATGTATCCATGGGTATTCCTCAGGTGGGAGTATATGCTACTTGTATCACTTTTGAGGAGAAAACGTGGCGTTGGAGAACTCTTCACCAGGACAATTTCAACAGAACTCACCAGGACTGCCAAGATAATCTACAATATTGAAAAGCCAAGTACAATGATAGACAACATACGGAGTCTTCAATGTTCATCACAGTACTTCGTTCAATAATGGCGTCGTCATTGTTAGTACGGGACGGCGTATGCTTCATAATACCTCTATGAACAGAGCCCTGTCTGTAATGGCTCTAACACAAACCATAACAAATACTATGCAGGGACCCCGTATGGATAGGAGTGGAAGTTGGGCCTGACATCTTCGAGAGACAGTCACGTTTCTATAAGCAGAGTAGTCACAACTCTATAGACACAACTCCATAGGCCGGTCACATCTCTGAAGCAGAAGTCATCTCTAAAACAGGAGTGGCCTAAGAAGGGACGGCTTCCTGTCCTAAGCAAGCAATCAAAGATTCTATAATCCGAATATTTGATGTAACATATGAATTTGACATTCGATATAGTATGTTTATGACTACTGGGAACTGGAACACAAGAAAAATAACACAAGAAAAATAACACAAGAAAAATAACACAAGAAAAATAACACAAGAAAAATAACACAAGAAAAATAACAAAAGAAAAATAACAAAAGAAAAATAACAAAAAAATAACAAAAAAATAACAAAAGAAAAATATTTTAAATCAGAAGTGAGACATCTATGGCTTTGCCGAAACTCGCTGGTTCACTTGATCACCAAAGTCTCCGACCCTTCACCTTGTGCACTCAGCAAACACAACCATTGGAACACCACGCAGCTTGCTTCTTCTAATGAGGGCTCCTCGCCCATTCCTGGCTCCTTCACCTTCCATTCTTAGCCACGAATTTAGACAAACCAGCATCTAAAACCACCATCCAGAACCATCTTCTAAAACCACCGTCCAGAACCACCATCTAGATACCATTATCTCTTAAGTCCCATGACCCATTGCTAGACCAATCCAGCTTAACTGCTTTAGACTCCCTTCTTAAGCTCGAATGTCCACGTTACAGTGTAGATACATTAATCCAACCCACAGCATATGGTCTTGGCGATGTATGAATCCCCATTGTACTCCATCAAATAATTAGGCTTTCCCAATCCCTTGGTTTTATTGTTCAATCCCAAGATACACTCCATACTCTACTCTCTATACTTGCAATGGACTTCCATGAATCCAAGCTTAACAATAGACTCAGCCTTCACAAATGACTACTGCTTCCCCTCTATACTTCTGGTGCTACTGTCGTACTACCTTATTGTTCATCTTTCCGTGTTCCATTATACTACTTTCACGTATTCACTCGTCTCCATAATTCACAAAATGTTTTGAGTTAGTTCTTGGGCATGTACGGTTTCAGGGTGGTGGGTGTTTTTCAATATACTTAGTCCGTTTTAATGGACTGTTATGCACGATTTTTCTACACAGAGAAGTGATCCTGTATTATTAATTATGGAACCTATAGTCCTGTACTGTAGTCCGGTTTTACTGTAGTAGGGGCTAGTATATACTAGTGTTTATCAGAGTATGTCCATCGTGGATCTTACACCGCACAAGTGATGTTATCTCCTGGGCCATTGTCCTAGACCTAATGGAACTACCAATTACTATCTGCAATTCTTTTTTATTAGCTATTTATCAATCGTCTCAAAGAGTCCGAATGTTGTTGTCTTTCAGGGTTCATATTCATGAGACTCCTGGGTGTAAGAGATTTACTACAAGTACTTCTATCTTACCTTTCCTACTTTCTGTGACCCAAAGTGCTGCGGAGCTTGCAAACATCCATGAAATGTTAGTCTCCGCTGGCCACGAGTCTGTTTCGGAGTGGGCAGTAAGAAATTGTGTTTCTGCTTTTTTTTCATTTTCTTCTGCTTCTTTTTCTCCTTGTTCTCTCTGTTTTCCTTTACTTTGTAGAGGTTGGCTGGATTTAGGGAAGTTATGAGAAGCGAGATTGTGACCCCGAGTCCAGTAATTCCAGGAAGAATAAGTAAAAGGAGGAATAGAAAGACGAGATGCATTTTGGTGAAGAATTATGGGTTTTTTTTGTTTTCTGTTGTGTTTCTGTTTTTGTTTTTGTTTTTGTTTTTCTGTTTTTAAAGAAAGGTGGTGGTGAGAAATGGAAATATGAGGGGGGATTCGGGCTTTATATAGTTCGCAGTTGGTCACAGAATTGCTGCGAAATCTGGTACGCTCACTTTCTGTATGCTCACTTTCGGATTTGCACCTGAACTAAGTTTTCGGTCGGCACACAACTTTTTAGAACTTCTGGTTGGGCCCTTCATCTATTTCTTTTTCATCCTTGCGATAATACTCAGTTCAGAACCCAAAAACTTTACTTCATAAGGTGCCGAATGGGTCAAAATTTTGATGAACATGAGATCCCAAGTCGGCATCTGGTCATCTTCAATCCCTGACGTTCGTTCTTTTGAAAAAAATACTTTGCAGTAGTTTGTCTTTATGAATCCAAGACTGTCACCTCTAATATTGAATACTGATGCCCACACGGTTCCTATAATCATTTTCGAAATAAAAATAACTATATTTCGTTGATCCATGCTATAAGAGTTTGTAGCATCTACGACTTTTTGGTATGTACAGTCTCATAGTTACCCACAGTATGGATAATTTCAGACGCACTGATGGGGGAAAATGTTGAAAAATCAATACTTCTATGATGTACTGCATATAATCAAAATAGATGAATCAGTGATATGCAAACAGACGAGAGTGGACATGTTCGGCGGAAAAGGAAGCTTCGGTAATGGGAGGATAAAGAAGAGGCGACATTGTGTTGATAAGAGTTCTGGTATTTAGATACAATCGTTCCAGTCTATGCGCTAGTAGATGACAAAGCGCAACACTATGTGAGTATACAAGTACTGAGTATCTGAGTATATAAGTACAATGCAAGTACAATGCAAGTACAATGCAAGTAGAATACAAGTACAATACAAGCATAGTAAAAGTACAATACAAGTAGAATACAAGTAGAATACAAGTAGAATACAAGTAGAATACAAGTAGAATACAAGTAGAATACAAGTAGAATACAAGTAGAATACAAGTAGAATACAAGTAGAATACAAGTAGAATACAAGTAGAATACAAGTAGAATACAAGTAGAATACAAGTAGAATACAAGTAGAATACAAGTAGAATACAAGTAGAATACAAGTAGAATACAAGTAGAATACAAGTAGAATACAAGTAGAATACAAGTAGAATACAAGTAGAATACAAGTAGAATACAAGTAGAATACAAGTAGAATACAAGTAGAATACAAGTAGAATACAAGTAGAATACAAGTAGAATACAAGTAGAATACAAGTAGAATACAAGTAGAATACAAGTAGAATACAAGTAGAATACAAGTAGAATACAAGTAGAATACAAGTAGAATACAAGTAGAATACAAGTAGAATACAAGTAGAATACAAGTAGAATACAAGTAGAATACAAGTAGAATACAAGTAGAATACAAGTAGAATACAAGTAGAATACAAGTAGAATACAAGTAGAATACAAGTACAATACAAGTAGAATACAAGTAGAATACAAGTACTGAGTATACAAGTACTATGTGCAATATATATTTTCAATGTCCAGTGCATTAAATATTACAGTGTTTTTCAAAACGATTCAAACCCGCATGATAAAAAGATTCAAACCATACTAGCAATATTAAACAAACCAATAATTCAAAAAGTTACTGTTTTTAATATCTAATTAAGACTTCACATAAAGAGCTTATTTCAAATCCTTGACCCTTAGCATTTTTTTAGTCATAAGTCCAAAATTTTCTGACTTATCAGTTTGTTTAATTTGCTAGTGTGGTTTGAACATTTTGCCCCGTTCATTTGAATACTTTTGAAAAACATTGTATTAGTACTATCCTGCACTGGTATTTCTATAACCGACTACTGTATCCTGGGTAGACACACCACCCATAGAGGTATATTCGGGGCCTAAGAATGCCAATGACTCATTCAAGACACTATAACTGACTACTATAGCTGACTAGGTTTGTACTAGTGTCATTCCCAGTCCCAGTACCGATCTGGTTCTTATTACTACCACTAGAATTATTAACCAGTTCTGGTATTGGTATTAGAAAGACCAGTAGTGCGATCCTATAAGTGCCAGTATACAGTGTGATGATATTGTAGCCATGTTTCTCTCCACAAATTTACCTTCATGTTATTTTATATGGTTAGTTAGTTAGTTAGTTAGTTAGTTAGTTAGTTAGTTAGTTAGTTAGTTAGTTAGTTAGTTAGTTAGTTAGTTAGTTAGTTAGTTAGTTAGCGATTCTAACATCTCCCAGCCTCGAAATCAGTTGGATAAAGAGGGGCCATGCTCATGAGGGTATCTCGATAGGTTTCACATAAAGCAGTCTCCCGCTCATATCATGGTGATTTTAACTTGCAAATGTTCAGCAGGGCGTTGAGACGAACTGGTTAAAATTCCTACCACTGCTTGGAGACTTGACTCTTCAAATGTCGTGAGATGCTACCACTTTAAGCAAATTTTTGGTGACACCGAACCTTCGGCAAATGAACATAGTAAACAGAGTACCTGACGTAACAAGAGCCTAACAACTTGTATTTAGTACTTGTAGTAGTACTTGTATGTAGTACTTTTAGTAGTACTTTTAGTAATACTTTTAGTAGTACTTGTATGTAGTACCTTTAGTAGTACTTTTAGTAGTACTTTTAGTAGTACTTTTAGTAGTACTTGTATATAGTACGTTTAGTAGTACTTTTAGTAATACTTTTAGTAGTACTTTTAGTAATACTTGTATATAGTACTTGTATATACTCGCGTTAGATTCTTGTTACAAAGTTTAGAACTAAATTATCTGTATTCGTTGATGCTTCCTCAAACGAAGGAATCTGAGCTACTTATATAACTATTCAAAGAAAAGTGAAGAAGAGAGGAGTAACGATGGTCCTTGCATCAGGTAGCGAGGTTTCATTATATCTCCATAGGTAAATCTCGAACTATGGTGGGTCTGACAACTTGTAGTGTACTTGTAGTGTACTTGTAGTGTACTTGTAGTGTACTTGTAGTGTACTTGTAGTGTACTTGTAGTGTACTTGTAGTGTACTTGTATATAGTACTTTTATAGAGTATAGTGTGGCTTGTCATGGTTGGTAATCTGTAGTAGTATAGTAATACATGGAGTACTACTACGGAGAACTGGGATATAGTGTTGATTGTCGGTGAAAGATGGTGTAAACTTGTAGTGGTATCATAATCGAAAAAAGAAAGTAATCAAAGCAAAGCTTGTGGTAAAGACGTTACAGTGCTTTTCGAAGCCATTCTAACTAGAGCAGAAAAATTAAACAAACCAATAATTCAACAGCTTTTGTACCCCTTCACACAGTCTTTCAAACCAAATGACGCAATGATTTCACACCAACCTTCGTTAGAATTCGATATTCTTTAATCTTGAATCTGGAGGCTTGCGTCAGATGTACTGCATTTGGGGTCTTGCAGTACCAATCAAGGGCCAGAACGGAACTGAACTGGAACGGGTACGAAACTTATGAATCATTGATTTGTTTAATTGTGCTAGTGTGATTTGAATCGTTTTGCCGCGGTAGTTTCAAGAGTGTTGGAAAACACTGTAGGTATCAATTGACTAATATAGTACTTATAATGTCTAAGGTATTCTACTGTTGTAAATGTGTGTTGAGATTCTATCATAGAACCGCATTTAAAATATGTTCTTTATTTTTGTTAATATAGCTGGAATGGATAATCAATAGCCCAAGAATTCAAATCTTCAGCTCAATCCAAGCCAATAATATCAAAAATGAAATGTGAAAATTCTATAGAGTTTTCTGAAAAGTCTGGTGTGTTCACCGAATTCACATGTCTAATAAATTCATGGATATTCACATCTTGTTCAAACCAAAAGCTTATTTTAGAAGAATTTGCTTCTAATCTAGCTAATTTTGCAAAGAAATATAAAATAGTTAAGACTTTTATACTATGGCAGAAAACGAAACCATGGCTGTGTTGTGTGGATCTGTATGTGAATATTGTTTCATTAGATAAAAATGTAAAGTATTTCTACCCGAATTGAATAGTTTTACGAGTTGGACCTTGCACATATTTAGCACCGATAGCAAATCAAACTTATGTAGAAGGTAAAAAGCAAAAAGAAAATATGTTAAACAACATAAATTGCAGATAATTAATATAGTTTGAGGTAGTTTATGTTATGTTCATTAAAATTCCTGTGGTAGTACGGCGCTTGCCGTGGCCAATGTTGAGTTTGGATATCGTAGGCTTCGTAATGGCTCTATAGGGAATGTGGGTCTAACATAGGAATTACCAGAAATCTACAAACATTCTCTCTATAAAATATTTTCAAAATTCATCGGTTAAGAGTATAAGTTATTTAAATCCTTATCAAAACAATCTCTAAATACGCCCAAAACTCATGCTCACTTCCTTTGGATATCCACCAATAAATGGCCGGGGAACTAATCGTCTTATCGTCCTGTATATATAGAAAGCATCGTCCTGTATCCAAACACACGAGCACACCAAAAGCACCCACCCAGTCATTCCAGCAAAAAAAAAAAAGATATAAAATTTGGGACCCAAAAATGAAACTCTCCTCCTTCATTCTCCGTTTCCTTTCCCAAAATCCCCCTTTAATTCATATGCTCCTTTTGCTGGGTTTCTTTTTTGACGGGGTGTACGGGTGCGAGGGCATCTCTTCGCGCATCTTTTTTCAAGCATCAGGCATCTCTCCATCACCCCAAAGTCACATACTAAGCATATACCAAAATCATGTCGGACGAGCTCATCTGGCTGGTGATCAACGACCAATTCTGCTCATTCAAAGTACGCCCCGGCAACGGCCAGGACTTCTGCAGAAATGAGTACAACGTCACGGGATTGTGTGACCGCAAATCATGCCCTTTGGCCAACGCCAAGTATGCCACAGTCAAGAATATCGAGGGAAAACAGTACTTATATATGAAGACCGCCGAGCGGGCACATATGCCGGCCAAGCTCTGGGAGCGTGTGCCTTTGCTGAAGAACTACACCAAGGCCTTACAGCAGATCGACCACCATTTGCAGTATTGGGACGATTTTTTGGTCAACAAGTGCAAGCAGAGAATGACGCGGTTGACGCAGGTGGCAGTCACGGAAAGGCGGCTTGCGTTGCAGGAGGATGAGCAAAGATATGTGGGAGTCAAGCGTAAGGTGCAGAGACGAGAGCAGAACCGAGAACGGAAGGCGTTGGCGGCTGCGCGTATAGAAAAGGCCATCGAGAAGGAATTGTTGGACCGGTTGAAAAGTGGTGCATATGGAGACAAGCCTCTTAATGTGGACGAGAAGATCTGGAAGAAGGTGCTAGGAGGAGTGGGCCAGGAACAAGAGCAGGAATTCGATGAGGACGATGATGTGGAGTTGGAGAGTGGAGACGACGAGGGCTTTGGCGAGGTGGAGTATGTGGAGGATAGTGAAGATGAAGAATTGGTGGACATGGAGGACTTGCAAAAATGGTTGGGACACGACCTGGAGGCAGACTCCGATTCCGACTCCGACAACGAGCTGGACGGCGAAAAGCCCAAGCTGAAGAGGCCGCACGTGGAGATTGAGTACGAGGACGATCTACAGACCAACATTGCATAGACATGACGCACGCCGCCCGGCCAGAGGTGTGCTAACCAGTGGTGCGCAGCCTGAAGCTGGCTGGATCACCGGGGGTATTTCTTGGCGAAGAAATAAGCATAAAGAGTACTGTAGAGTAGAAGTCACGTGAAATGGGGAGGTTTGAGGTTGTGCTGTCAGCGTAGTGACGATGGGTAGCAGGGCTCATAACACGACAAGACAAGTATTCAACTTCCAGGTGATTGTGGGTGAGGCGTTGCTCAATGAGGTCTTGGGGAGTTGGTTGATCGAAAACAAATCAACCAGATTTTGAAGTCTACCGCTCCTGGGTCCATCATCTCGAACGGCTGTACCTTTGGTAAATCTTTACGTTCTCAGTTGTGGTACTAATTTGTGCTAGGAGATCCATCTTATGGTCACTTGTGATACCGTTCAACTTAGAGCGGAGTCCCCTTTATACATACTTGGGATTCCTTGTATTCCTTGCTTTTTGGGGGCCCAAATAAGGCCAGGCCCAAAAAAACCGTGGATTTTAGGCCCAATTTGGACACCTTCCATGCCTAATCTCCCCAAACCGAGGAAGCTACACTGCCAAATCCGCTTGAAATGGATCTAACTCGAAGCCCAGTGTCTCATGTGTGGAATGAAGTCAGCCAAACGAGTGTGGCACCCGGATCTCCAGCTCCAGGCCCTCCTCCACACTCACCAGAACGGGGCTCGTAACCAGTACAATAAGTGATCTGTCGAAGTTCCTCTTCACCAAAAGCCAAGGATGTCGAAGGAAATTTTGTTTGAAGAGAAAATGTCGTTGAGCGATAAACTCAATGTATTCCTTGACACAAAATCACATGTCAACCAGGACGACATGGAGCAGTGCCTGGATAAGTTGGCAAGGGCTGCGAACCTTGAAACTGACGTAAACATCATAGCTCTTTCCCATGAATTGGAATCACACGTGGCCCACAGCTCATCCCACTTGATGCTTTTGCAAAAACCCAGGATATTCACCTTAATTCGGCCCACTCCTCCCAGTCGTTGCTTCAGAGTTTACCAGACTCCAGCAGACATTTGGAGACAGCATTTGGCAATTGCCTAAAGTCAAACATAGTTCCTCCAGACGCCAAGACCCGGATAAAATACTAGTCTGTGGTCATGTGTTCCTCGGAACCTTATGAGGCTTGTCCAACTCCGTTGCACTGGAGGTGACACGTAACCTGCAAAGACGAGACAGTACATCTCACATGTTGAACATATATAATCACCTCAATCTGTCCCGGAGAAATCATTAATCAAAAGAAACATGTTGAATATATATAATCACCTCAGTCTGTCCCGGAGAAATCATCAACCAATAAACCTGGTAAACAGAGTACCTGACGTAACCGAAATCTAGCACTCATATTTCAGATTAAAACCACTTTTGTGATATTCAACTATAAGCTATAATAACTTGCAAGTCTCTTTGTCTTAATGTAATAAAAGTGTTGATCTACATAGAGTATTNCTTTGTCTTAATGTAATAAAAGTGTTGATCTACATAGAGTATTCGAACATCATCTCAAATGTTAGTTCCATGCACACATTGTGATTTTACTTCCACAACACCACGTTAGTTTCGTAAAATACTCAAAAGGATATATATAGCAGAGAGACCAATTACGTCACCTCCCTATCGTCGACTGGGTATTAATTCTAAGGTATATATTTTTTACTAGCCAAAGTACATTTCACAAATTACATTAGGCCGTATTCTCTTGTTGACTGCACTGTTAAAAACAGTAAAAAGGTGGGTGCGCTTTGAGTCTCATGGCTTGCAGGCATAGCGCGGTATAGCATGGCAGCTGTTTTTCATATGCACCAGTGTAACCTCCTGTAACCTCCATAAATAAGGGTCTGGACTATATCCATGTTTTTTAATTAACCCAATCAAATATCATCTGCTGAGGTATCCCAAGATGTCTGCAAGAGCCACCCACCAAAGGGCCCCGATTTGATACTACTCCAATGGACTGAAAACACCACCTCTTCCTCTTGAAGTAAGCACTCTAGAAGAAGTAACCACATCTCCAGAAGTGTTTATATCTTGATTTGACGATGAGGACAGTTTTCTTCTGTCCCTGTCCTCTGGACATTACACCGTGGTTAATCTGTGGTCTCCCTGGTACCGCTACCTTGAATGCGGAACATGTGTTGTCTGATCTACATGTCCTGGGTCTGCATATAGCTGGTGTACATTGGGGTACCAGAGACTTTTGGGGCGTGCGCTGCTCATAATAGCTGCTTGATTCTCGTGACAATTGGTAGGTTTTGATGGAGTGAGTTTTTCTGATTATGCTGTTTCCGGTTGTGAGTGGTTATGAGTACATCTTTAATTTCACTGCAACTAGTCGCGGGTTATGAGTGACTGCCCAATAACTGTTACTGGTTATGAGCACTTTCCCTTTATATCACTCGATGGTTGGGAACACTTACACCACAACCACTTTCTCCGGCACATAAACATCTCAATACCAGTATTATTTTACCAACACGTATGAGCACCACACTATTAAAACTTAAAAGTGTGTTGGAAAACTGCTCTTGCTGTTGCTCCGATATCCTAGTCACTCACGTGACTTTAGTCTTGTGAAGGCTCCCCTCAATGTAAGACGACAAGCTTCCGCTATTTAATAAGAGCACCCGAGATATATCAACCGAGGAAAGACTAACCCAGATGTCTCGCCACACCAGACCCATCCATATTAATTGGGGTAGCGAAACTGTATTCACCAAAGACTTGGTGTCAGACCTGGACTGATTTTTTTAACAAATGTATATCCTGCACATAGTGTCGACAATAACAAATCCTTAATTAATGAATATCACTGAATTTTCTCTTGAAAAAAAAAAAGCACGTGGAATATTTTAGTGTAGAGAACACGTAATTGATGGTAAAGAATGTTAAAAAGGATTTTCAACGGAGATATCTGAATGTTGAAGAATAATAGGAAAATGAGACAAATTGTGAGCATGCGTACAGGAAAATGTGTTGGCGAGTTAACGGGAGAATTTGAAAAATCAACCGTCTAAAAAACATAAAATACCAAAAAACCATTACTAGTAAAGAAAAAACTGGCGGTTAAATTACAACTAGACTGAATTTTTTCGGACTGTATATTAACACTACATTGGTACTTTAAATACTACTAGAATGCTGAAGCTAGATTCAACTAACTAGTAAACCGGAGAAGGGGGGCCTTTTGAAGGTATGTTTAGCTGCAGTATGCTGAACCAGCTTCACTTGTTGTGGGTCGTAAAGAGTTCCTATGTAATGAAACAGTATGTACAGGAACACAGATGTTTGATCAAAGAAGATAATGTAGTGAGAAAAAGGCGGTGTTCATAACCACCATAGAATATAGGTTCGGGAATAATGTAGAGTTGCAACAATTGACGGGTCGGATAAGTAAACATTCACAGTTCTATTGTCGGCGTATGGCGGGAATTTTTTTGAAAAAAGTTGGACGGGAAAGAACGGAGAAAAAAAACAATGGAGAAGTTGAGTCACGTGACACATGGCAAAATGCAGACATACTAAATCCGGGTTTCATCCCACGTTCCCCCAGAAAAATGTACGGGTGTGGGCAAGAATCCAGCTCCAAAGTGTTCTCCAGCTCATGAAACCTCCATCCAAGACGTTTGAAAGCTTGCTCTTCAATGCAATCTTCAGGGAAAAGTGTACCAGGCAACTCGTATATTGGAAGGACCTTGGGCGAGGCGATTCGGGTTGCAAAGCATCCAAAGAAGGAGATAGGTATTTGGAGGGAAACCAGAAGATGTGATGCCGGTGGTGAGTAGTCATTTAGATATCACTGTGAGGTCTTTCAGACTCTTCTGTGAGGTCTTTTAGGACGAGGTCCTACATTCTAGTGTATCATTAATATACGACTATCCATATAAACACTAATGTAAAGAAACCTTAGTCTGATTGAAACCAGACTTGAACCATATTTAAACACTGGACTAAACTGGCGCTGGTTCAAAAACAGCCGTTAAAAAAGCCCCAATGAAAAGATGGCTTTAGCATTAGACCGATTATAGCAGGTATATGTGTATTCAAGGAACATTATTACAGTAGCTAAGCAGAGAAGGTCAATGGTTCAGTCGCAGACAGAAGTCGTTTTTATGCTTTCATTTTTCAGTTCTAGTAATACCATAAATTGACTGTTCTCAGTCTTCAGTCATTCTTCTTGAAACTACTTTTAGGCTACATTTCTAAACTTTTACATCTTATCAGAATCTGATAGTAGTGTGCAAGCAGGAATCTCACGGCAGTGTAGTATAGTAGGGTATTGAGTGTATACTTCAACTTGTGTTGAGTATATATTGTTATACTGGGATATGCAAGTTGTTCCTTACAAGACCAAAGTGTTAAGACGGCAAATGGAGAAGTTGGTGCTGTTCATTTTTGTAGTTTCTTCATGAGCAGCCAAAAGAGAGAACATCTTGAGATAATAAATGAACAAGGCGTTTTTGAACGATGGGTTCATCGATCCTAGAAGCCCACTAGTAGCATTCTTCAACTTAGGGTTCCGATGTTGGTGTACTGTCCATGTCTGTTTTAGACACCAAGGGTAGTTTGAGCTAAAAGAGTTCGTTTCATCTTGGAGAAGGTGCATTCAGTACTTGGGCAATGTACAATTTATGTAACTAGGTCAATACTCACAGCGTGAACAAGCCTCTTAAACATAAAAGTATTCTCAAGGACAACTTTTGAAAACCCCAGAAGTATCACGAGACAGAGGTTTGATGGACAGTGTGTTATCTATAGAAGACAAAATTCTACTCTGTCTGATTGTAACCATGGTCAGGCCATCATTTTACGAAGTACTATGATGTATGTGATACTGAAGCTGCAGCGATCGGGAGTTTCAATAGTCATAGTAAAATCTGCAATGATGATAATGCTTCGTACAATAAAATCCACCATAAGTATAGTGTAGTATAGTGTAGTATAGTGTAGTATAGTGTAGTATAGTGTAGTATAGTGTAGTATAGTGTAGTATAGTGTAGTAT
>NKZA01000167.1:0-36876 GCA_002374405.1 Metschnikowia cubensis
TCGATCTTGTTGGTTCGAAACATTTTTTGGGGGCAGTTTGAAACATTCTGTCTCGCTGGTTTGAATAGTTTTCAAAAACACTGTAGTTTTCAAAAACACTGTAATCAAGGGCCAAAACGGACGGAATTGAACTGGTTTCCTTGCTGTCCTGTATACAACACCGCCGATTTCGGATTACGAAACTTTCAAATTTTTGGTTGGTTTAATTTTGCGAGTGTGATTGGAAACATTTTTTGTGGTTTGAATAGTTTTAAAAATACTGCAACTTTGCTAGTGCGATTTGAATCGTTTTGCCGCGTTTGAATAGTTGTGAAAAACACCGCGGGCTTCGAAACGGCTGCGAAAGACCCGTGCACCATAATACTTACAACTGATGCGTTCACTTGAAGAGTGGATTATGTACGGTTCCAGAAACCATGCTGCTTTTTTGTGACCCGGGACTCTCGTTTTTAATTGTTTTTTTTGTGGATTTTCTCAAAGGAATCCTGCATACAAACACACCCCCGGTTTAATAAACACACTCCCGGTTTACTAAATCCCCGGTTTACTAAATACACCCCCGGTTTACTAAACACAAACCAATGTCTATCAAAGAGACCTTTGGGTTAATTTGAAGGACGGTTTCTTCCGAAAAATATTCTGAAATCAGGGAGTTTGTGTTGAAAACGTCAATGTGACAACTTCTGAAAGCGTCAATGTGATCACGTGACGACTTTCGACCCCGACCGCTTGTCCCTCGAAATTCGAACGCCTCGAGGCTTGTTTTCGGCCCAAATTCTGCTCGTGAGCACTGAACCAAACTTATAGTTACCCTCGAAACTGCATCACGTGACCTTCCATCTGTCGTCGATATCCGACCTCTTCTTTCCTTCTCAACAGCAAGAGTTTAAAGACTATGGCCTTTCATAGCGGGGACTCACGAGTAGCTCTAGAAATTTGTTTCTAAGGCCGCCGTGAGGAGTATTGACCATGTCACGTGACTTGCACTAATTCCGGCCGTTTTTCAGGTAGTTTTCGAACCGGAGAAGCCCACTAAAGTTGAACCTCGAAAGCTTCTAGTGGCTTCTCTTGAACGACTGCCAGAATTTTGTTTGGCTTTGCTGGTGGCTGGAAATCCCCGATAGCAACACGTGGGTTGAAATCCGACCCTTTGGCTTGAAATCCGAGGGTCACCCGAACCGAGTGTAGGTGACTTTACCGAGGTGAATTTACCCTCCGAGGGCCCGGAAAGAGCACGCGTCCATTCAAAGCATTCACAAATTTCATTGCTAGGATCGTAACAGCATATCCACCATGCACAAATGTAGAATCCGGCCACGATGTGCCCTCGGTTGCAGAATATGCAGTTGTGAAAATGACGCGGGCACGTGATGCGCCGGATGAGCCGAGCCAGACCAAGCACCATGCAGGCCACAAAAACCATGACAAATCCCCAGTCCCGTGAATGTAAGGCTGTGAAGTGAGCCCTGGAGTGCGTGGGTTGGAGTGAATCAGAGGCGTGTTGACCTAATAGGGTTGGAGGAAAGAATAGTAGTGCATATAAGCGGCACACTGGACCGGCCAAGCGCATTCCATCAATCGATAAGGCCATGCACATAGGCGCGCCCGCCTGCACACAGCATCGGACTCTACTCCGGCTCACACCGCACCGTCTCGCGCTCTTATATATATACGTGGGATCCGCCTTTTTTCCTCAGCATTTTCTCGCCTTTTTCCATGTCGCAAGCTTCTTTACACTGGTTGACCCAGTTGGACACGACCGAAACCCCAGACAAGGTCTTACGCCGTTCGTCTATCATCGGTACCATTGGCCCAAAAACCAACAATGCCGAAGTTATGGTCAAGCTCAGAAAGGCCGGGTTGAACATTGTGCGCATGAACTTCTCCCACGGTTCCTACGAATACCACCAGTCGGTCATTGACAACGCCCGCAAGTCCGAGGAGCTCTATAAGGGCCGTCCTTTGGCCATTGCCTTGGACACCAAGGGTCCGGAGATTAGAACCGGTACCACCATCGATGACAAGGACTACCCCATTCCTGCCAACCACGAGATGACCTTCACCACCGACGATGCTTACGCCAAGAAGTGTGACGACAAGATCATGTACATTGACTACAAAAACATCACCAAGGTGATTTCCGCCGGAAGAATCATCTACGTGGACGATGGTGTGTTGTCCTTTGAGGTCATCGAGGTGGTGGACGACAAGACCTTGAAGGTCAAGTCCGTCAACGCTGGTAAGGTGTGCTCGCACAAGGGTGTCAACTTGCCAGGTACCGATGTGGATTTGCCAGCTTTGTCCGAGAAGGACAAGAGCGACATCCGCTTCGGTATCAAGAACGGAGTGCACATGATCTTTGCTTCGTTCATCAGAACCGGCCACGATATCGAGGAGATCCGTAAGGTTTTGGGTGAAGAGGGTAAGGACATCCAGATCATTGCCAAGATCGAGAACCAGCAGGGTGTCAACAACTTCGACGAGATTTTGAAGGCCACTGACGGTGTCATGGTTGCCAGAGGAGACTTGGGTATTGAGATTCCTGCTCCTCAAGTGTTTGTTGTGCAGAAGCAATTGATTGCCAAGTGTAACTTGGCCGCCAAGCCCGTGATCTGTGCCACCCAAATGTTGGAGTCTATGACCTACAACCCTAGACCCACCAGGGCTGAGGTTTCCGATGTTGGTAATGCCATCTTGGACGGTGCTGACTGTGTGATGTTGTCGGGAGAAACTGCCAAGGGTAACTACCCCTTCGAGGCTGTTTCCATGATGCACAACACTGCCATCATTGCTGAAAAGGCCATTTCCTACACCTCGTTGTTCAACGAGCTCAGATCCTTGGTGGTTAGACCTACTGGAACCACCGAGACCTGTGCCATTGCTGCCGTCTCTGCTGCTTACGAACAAGGAGCCAAGGCCATTGTGGTGTTGTCCACCTCCGGAAAGACCTGCAGATTGGTGTCCAAGTACAAGCCTAACATTCCTATCATGATGGTCACCAGAAACAGCAGGGCTGCCCGTTTCTCGCACTTGTACAGAGGTGTGTACCCATTCATCTATGACAAGGAGAAGGTGGAGAACTGGCAAGAGGATGTTGAGTCCAGATTAAGATGGGCTGTTGCCGAGGCTTCCGACTTGGGTATCATCAACAAGGGAGACTCTATTGTGACCATCCAAGGATGGACCAGAGGTTCTGGTCACTCCAACACCGTCAGAATTGTGCAGGCCTAGATGCTACGCGTCTAACCACTGACGTTATTGAGACAATAAATAGTAACTGCTCAATTATGCTAGGGAATAGTAGAATAGTAGATAGAAGAGGTAATTGGAGGCGTACTGCATGGAACCGTTGGTAGGAGCCCTGACCCCGTTCACCGGCCATTACTTTCCTTAATGAGACAAGCCTTGCTTCCGCTATTCTCTGTTCAAGCTTTTTAGGCTGTTCAAGTTCCGGTCTACACAGATAATGGAGTCTACGGGGTTTGGGGGAGTACCCTCGGAAAGGTCACGTGACTCAACCCTGCACAAAGTACTCTTCACATAACAATACGACTATCCCCAATTGAGAGTTCCCAAGAAGACAGAACGTTACTGGGGCTAGAGAAAGCCCAGAACTTTTGTCATTTTCAAAAAACATCTTCTTGCGGGGAGGATGAAACGACCTAAGTCAATAGGTCGGAACTGGATATAAGCCCCGGAAGTGCCCAATTGGGAAGAGGAAGCGGACGAGTCACGTGAGCGTCACGTGAGCGGCACGTGAAAGTCACGTGTCCGTACTTTTAGTGATCCAATTTAGTTCACACACTGCATTTTTAAGTCCCCCAAAGAGGAGTATAATTTTTGAGAAGGCAATTTAGGCAAGCGCATGCAAAAAGTGGTTACTTGGGTTTTGTGGGAAGAATAAATGCCGTACATTGTTAGGTCGGAATTGGCTATTCCGGCCGCGTAAAGCCTTCGTCATACACGCTCACATCAACACCAAACAATACCACTCACTCTGGTCAAAGTCACCTGGCAGTTACACGTGCACGATTATGTGTAGTTTGGAATATAATCGAGTGCTTTTTTATTTCACTGGTCCAGATTAAATCATCACTCATATGGATACATGCACACTTTGAATACGGATTACCTAGGGAAGTAATCTGGCCGGATTCACAGTACAACTATATGTTAGAACACGTATCATGTGAGCGACATGTGACTGATGAACTTGAGAGACGAGCACAAGGTACAGAATGTTATGCCAAAGGCTCCAGATGCAATGTTGGGTTGATGAAGAGGAGACAGAAGGGCGAGGCTATAAGGGCACTTGACCAGCACTTGAGCAGCACTTGAGCAGCACTTGAGCAGCACTTGAGCAGCACTTGTCCAGCACTTGTCCAGCACTTGTCCAGCACTCGTCCAGCACTCGTCCAGCACTCGTCCAGCACTCGTCCAGCACTCGTCCAGCACTTGTCCAGCACTCGTCCAGCACTTGTCCAGCACTCGTCCAGCACTTGAGCAGCACGTGTCCAGCACTCGTCCAGCACGTGTCCAGCACTCGTCCAGCACTTGTCTTGGAGAAGACAATGTAGAGAGACAGAAGAGGGAGATTGTGAGCCCAGGACTAACTAGTGACTTGATAGACAATGATGGCAGTCTATAGGAGTCTTTACCGCAACTAGATGCACTTTTAGCAACACGATTTGCAGCCCTCGAGTGAGACTTGAGTTCCAGACCCAAATCAACCCAGAAACAAAGGCAATAAGCTCAGAAAGCCGGAAAGCCAGAAACAAAGGCAATAATCCCAGAAAGCCGGAAAGCCAGAAACAAAGGCAATAATCCCAGAAAGCCAGAACCAAAAACCCCGCCATTTAGCGATCGCCATCACTAATCTTGCTAGAATATATATAAACAGCTTCTCACAGAGCGCTCACTCATGGTTACACTTTTGGCATCAAGGTCTCATACCGGTTCCAATGGCCACTGTATTTGAGTGGATCCTCATGTTCCCAAAGCGAAAACGTTGAACTTCGCCATCATGAGTTCCATATTCAAGTCACGCAGCCAGATCCAGAGAATTCTAGCCAGATCCAGATAATTGCAGCCAGATCCAGCCAGAATAATTTGGCCACCCAAAATTCCAAAATATACTTCGAACGGATTGGATTAAGAAGATCTAGACCACGAAATACAGCAGGTCCTAGAAATCCCTTTTGTGTTTTTGGTACTTCTGGAGCACTTGATACTGTAATTTGACACTTTGCTGGTGCATGTGTGCGAATGGGTTGGAAAGATGGAGGTGGAAAGATGAGGTTCGTGGTGTGGAGTTGAGAATGAACTTCAACTACTCCTCAGTGCGCAGTTTGGGTCAAGGTTGGGTCAGAAGAGTGAACGAACGTCTGTGGCGTACATAAATGCGCATGCGGGCTGGTGATTCTCGTGATTATCTCATTAAGAGACAGAAGATACATTGTCTGGTCATCACAGTACTGGCATGGTGGCCAATGGAAACGAGCACAGGCCTTGAGAGGCACCAAAGAGTCAGATCGAGAGGCACCAAAGAATCAGATTGAGAGGAACCAAAGAATCAGATCGAAAATCACCAAAGAATTAGATTGAGAGGCACCAAAGAATCAGATCGAAAATCACCAAAGAATCAGACCCAGAATCACCAAAGAATCAGACCCAGAATCACCAAAGAATCAGACCCAGAACCACCAAGACAGTGACTATTGCAAACTCCAGGAATTGCAGAATCTAAAGCAAAGATCCTGCTCAGTGTTAAGAGGCATCAATTCTCAAACAGAGCACGAACTCACTACTTTACCTAGCAATAGGTAAGAAGACAAGACACATGTGATCCCAAGCCGCTCATTTGAGAGAGTTGTTGCAGTCCAACTATAGAACGGTTCCTATACCAATTGGTGTATGACGTTCAATAATATATGAGTATAGGGGACGTGATCATAAACTGAGTCTGGAAGAGATCCAGCGACCAGAGCCACCCACCACAATAACTCTTGAAGTTGACTATTGACTTTGTTTTTGACAGAGATGTTTTGTTTTTGGCAGAGATGTTTTGGCAGAGATGTTTTGGCAGAGATGCTCTTTGTTGGGTCTTATACACTATCGACCGACTCCACAGAGCAACTAAATAATCTCCCTTCAAACTCTCCAAGAGCCCTCCGTCATTCCAAGGACTGCATACAGAGTACCCTCTCGGGCCCCACCAAGATGAAAGTCAAAGACCAGAATGGAGAATCTTGGAGAACTGCAGAATCTTGGAGAACTGGAGAATCTTGGAGAACTGGAGAATCTTGGAGAACTGCAGAATCTTGGAGAACTGCAGAATCTTGGAGAACTGCAGAATCTTGGAGAACTGCAGAATCGGAAATTCACAGAATCGGTCGTCCCAGGAGGTACGGGTGTGCGGCTTGAGCGTAACGCGACCCGAACAAACTCTGCCACCCACCAATGACACTCTTCCTCCGTGGGCTCAACCGGGCCAGAGCCAGCCCCTCCCTCATGCGCAGCTACGCCAAGGCAGCCGATGCAAGCAAAAAAATCGAGCCAGAGACCAGGAGTGCACAGAAGCTGCCTGCACCGGAAGGCGGGAGCGCCACCAAAAGCGGGCTGGACACGACCCATTTCGGCTACCAGACCATCAACAAGCAGGACAAGGAGAAGATGGTGCGCGGGGTGTTCTCGCTGGTGGCGTCCAATTACGACGTGATGAACGATGCCATGTCGTTTGGTGTGCATAGGTTATGGAAGCACCACTTCATCAACCGCTTGGATGCAGGAATGAGGCCCAACTCCTCCAAGCCCTTGGACTTTCTCGATGTGGCTGGTGGAACCGGTGATATTGCGTTTGGGCTTTTGGACCATGCTAGTGCCAAATACGCCGACAACCTGTCCACCATGACCGTGGCCGATATCAACCCGGACATGTTGGCCGAGGGTAAGATCCGGTACGAGGCGTCCAAGTGGAACGACGGCAGCGACCGTGTGCAGTTCATCGAACAGAACGGAGAAACCATGGATGCCATTCCAGATGCCTCCAAAGACGTGTACACCATTGCCTTTGGAATTCGCAACTTCACCGATATCCAGGCCGGCTTGAACACGGCATACCGGGTGTTGAAACCGGGGGGGATTTTCGCCTGTCTTGAGTTTTCCCACGTGGACAACCCCGTCATCGACTATGCCTACCAGGCCTACTCGTTTGGGCTCTTGCCGTTGATGGGCCAATTGATTGCCAATGACAGAGACTCGTACCAGTACTTGGTGGAGAGTATCCGGCGTTTTCCGAAGCAGGAGGACTTCAGCAAGATGATCGAGAAGGCCGGCTTCTATGTGCCGGAGCAGGGCTACGAGAACTTGACTTTCGGCGTGGCCAGCATCCACGTGGGGGTCAAGCTTTAATGTAAATAGTGAGCATGAAAAATTATATAGTTATACTTGAAGTTGGTGAAGTTAGTCTTGAAACTTAGTCTTGAAGTTAGTGAACTCACAAATACCTCACTAATCAAGTCTCACAGTAAAATGCATGGAGTGACCTAGGCAAGTACTCAGGTCCGATATCAACTGACCATATAGAGTAGCGTAGTGGATTCTTATGGCGTACACACCATGTATTAAGAAAGCGTAATGGGCCACATTTCTATCACAGCAGACGAAGCCCCAATGAAGCACAAAGTCTTGCTTGTTCAAAGCCTCTTCGCTCACCTGTTCTTAGGATGTAGCTTTGCCAAGTTCTCCTTCACGTCTAAGAAGAAGAATCTTGCATTTTTCTGGACCATGGTACACCTCTAAGTGTTTCAAAGTTTTCGGTGCAGCTCAAGTCAGAATTGTAGCTCTCAGAATTGTAGCTGTCAGAATTGTAGCTGTCAGAATTGTAGCTCTCAGAATTGTAGCTGTCAGAATTGTAGCTGTCAGAATTGTAGCTCTCAGAATTGTAGCTGTCAGAATTGTAGCTGTCAGAATTGTAGCTCTCAGAATTGTAGCTGTCAGAATTGTAGCTGTCAGAATTGTAGCTCTCAGAATTGTAGCTGTCAGAATTGTAGCTGTCAGAATTGTAGCTCTCAGAATTGTAGCTGTCAGAATTGTAGCTGTCAGAATTGTAGCTCTCAGAATTGTAGCTGTCAGAATTGTAGCTGTCAGAATTGTAGCTCTCAGAATTGTAGCTGTCAGAATTGTAGCTGTCAGAATTGTAGCTCTCAGAATTGTAGCTGTCAGAATTGTAGCTGTCAGAATTGTAGCTCTCAGAATTGTAGCTGTCAGAATTGTAGCTGTCAGAATTGTAGCTCTCAGAATTGTAGCTGTCAGAATTGTAGCTGTCAGAATTGTAGCTCTCAGAATTGTAGCTGTCAGAATTGTAGCTGTCAGAATTGTAGCTCTCAGAATTGTAGCTGTCAGAATTGTAGCTGTCAGAATTGTAGCTCTCAGAATTGTAGCTGTCAGAATTGTAGCTGTCAGAATTGTAGCTCTCAGAATTGTAGCTGTCAGAATTGTAGCTGTCAGAATTGTAGCTCTCAGAATTGTAGCTGTCAGAATTGTAGCTGTCAGAATTGTAGCTGAAGTCAGAATTGTAGCTGAAGTCAGAATTGAATTGTGGAATAGTGGCAAGCTGGCTAGCCTAGAAGGCTGTTTGATCTCAATAATTTTCAGCAAGTTATGGACCTTTTGGCTTGGAATAATCCACAATGATTGTATTCAATTCTTCAAGCATGGGTCAATGCTTTGGAAGCAGCCACAGGGGTTTTCCATACATTTGACAATAAATCAACTTCACTGGTGATCCATTTGAGACTCACCGTTTTAGGCCGGATAGGTGGTTTGGTCAAAACGATCCTCTTGAGTTCAGTCAAACTGGACGTTTGGAAAGGTAAATGCCCCACCACAATCTCATGCAAACAGACTCCAAGGGAATAGATGTCTGTCCTTGATGGATAGCCCGTATTGAGTAATCAGCTAATCAAAATGGAGCAATTACACTCCGACTCTCAGCTTATCAATGGCCATTCCTTTGGTCATTCACTTTGGACAGACCCCTCATTGATCAGCCTTGGCTTTTGGTCAGACAAACTTCCATTAATCTTTTATGACCTTTTTTGTGGAAATACCTGCCCAGCTATACAAACTGGCTCAATTCTTCTGTTTTCGTTTCTGTCCCTTAAAGACCCACTTTGAAGTCATGTTCTGGTCTTGCACATTCGGAACACTCAGACCTCTTTTCGTCCTTCCTGAATTGGAACTATGCAAAAACCAAAGAGCCAAACACTTGGAAGAAGCTTGAACTGCATCTAAAGCAAACGCAAGATCACCATCAGCTCCATTTCAAAACCAATAGACATTCCATTTTTCTGAGCAATTGAGACTCAGAAGCTCTTGCACCAATAACACCAAAACTCAAAAAATCAGAAAAGTATTGAGTGTCGAACATCTCTGAACCAATTGGAACCCCAACTTAACTATTCAAATCAGAGTAAAATTGCCTGGACATCTTTATGTCTGGTACTTGAGAAAGAACACTTCAGACAAGAATGCAATTCTTTCATGGACAATCAGATCTGAATTTGCTGCTCAGACTCACCTTCATTGGGTGAGTCATTGACGGCCTTTAAAGCTAAAGGAATGTCTTCCGAAAAAGCTAGAGCCTGCACGAAAAGACGATGCACGGATGCATCCATATCCACATCGCCGTCCTGCACAATGTCCCCGTTTCGGATCACCACTTGCGTATCGATATTTTCCGAGTCTGATAGTGACCCTGTAATACGAATAATGTAGTCTGAATGAGGAGTACCATAGCGAATCTCCATGAGCGAAAATGTGAGCTCTTTCAATTTCCCTCCCTCCGTCTCGTCGTCTTCATTCTCTGCATATTCGTCCTTCATGAAATCTTCTAGTCCACTTTCACTCCGCTCGGTGCCCATGATATCGTTGGGGATTGTATTTAAGCCCATGATCTCTTCGTCCGGCACATCGTCCGAAAGTTTGAGAGACGTGCGGATCTTCTTGCTTGTTTCGGGCGAAAGTTCCGATGCTGCTTCACTCACAGCTCTCCAAGTCTCGGAAACACTGTGAAACAACGCTAAAAATGTGATCTGATTTCTTAGAGCGGGCATGATTTTGGCGAGCTGCTGTAGACTGGTGAGAGGGAACTCTTTGACGAGAACTAAGGGAGAATTGTCCTCGAAGTAGAAGGTAATGCGGTCTGTGCCGGTTTCATAGGTAAATGTGTGGGAATTCTCGGAAACCAGGGAAGGCGAATCCAGAGAATTCGATTTTTCAGAGCCCTGACCGTTTTTCCCCGAATTTTGTGGCATTATTCCGAGATACTCCACGAGGTTCTTGGGGAGCGAAATGGGAGTATCAAGGGACACGAGAAGATGCCAGTTTTGCGCCAGACTATCCTTTTTGATAATCTCTAGAGACTCCCTGTCCAACGCCAAAACTACCTCTTTTTGTTTGATGCGCCAGGGCTTGGTTTGAATGTCATGGAAATAATCCACGTGCGGTTGCGAGCCTTGCACGCTCATTCGGGCCATATACTTGTGGCGGTGTTCCTCTCCCAAATGTCTATTTTTTTCCCAGAACTTCAAAAAAATCCCCAACCGGCCCAGATCCTCGTCGTTAAGCTGCACGGCCCCAAAAAGAGCCTTGTTCCCGCTCAAAACGTCATTCCGAGGATCAAGCTGCGTCTCCCGGTAATACACGAGTGCAAGGTAAAGTGCAATCCGGTCCATCGTTGCAATCAAGTCACCCTCGGGGGGAGAAAGCCGGTCTAGGGCAGCAAGATAGGCCAAATTGGCGGAAAAAGGCCCCAAAATAGGGCCGTTAAGATTTTCCCGGAGAATAGTTTCTGCACACGAGCCATTCCCGTTTCGGAAAAATGAAAAACTGCTCCCCTTTTTAAGTGAAACAAACCACCGTTCCTGCAGACTCTCCTGAACATCGCCCACCAAACATCCTCCCAAGTCAACTCTCTGGGGTTCCTTCCCTTCTTGCAGCAGCAGCAGCAAATGGGAGCCCAGCGAAAGCGCAATGTCATGAATATGGTCATCAGCTGAGAAATCCACGTCCAAAAGGAGTAACTGGCCCGCTATCGAGAGTCTGCTGGTGGGTGAGGCTAGAGCCTCGGAATCCACGAACGTATCGAGCGTCAAGTGCTTGGCCAACCGCTGGATTGTATCTACCGATACACGAAACCGACTGGAACTGTCATAGAGTAGTTGGAGCGCCTGGTGGAGCTTGTCATCGCCGCTCATGGTGGGGTCTGGAGAATGTATGTGGAGGTGAGTATGTAAAGTGTGCACGTGAGTGTCACGTGACGTCCGCATTTTGGTGCCTGGCGAGTATAGTGCAAAATTCGTCACTCGAAGCCCACATGCTAATAACGCCTTTTTAAGACCCATTTTTGAAGCTCTTTTTTGACATTTCATTTCACCACATTCACCCAATGATATCCTAATTTTGGCTCAGGTTGGGTTAAGCTGGGAGTGGATTTGTATGAGAGGATGGGCCGCGGCAGTATATGCAGAACCTCTTCAATTCCTCTCAGCAGACCAAACCAAGGCTCACTCCCCATCACCAAAGTCTCTCCCTCTTCCTTCCCCCACAGCCACTGACACCCAGTGACATCCACAAATACAGACTCATAACACATGACGGAAATCAGTGCCGAGATCCACGCTATCGTGGCGCCTCTCCTCTCGCAGTTGAAACGGCGCCAGCTCTCCGGAGATAAAGACGTGGCGCTCAAGGTGGCCCAGGTCTTGATGAGGGTTATCTCTGCAGCCCGTTGGTCTGACCCTCAAGAACTTATCCGGTTGATCCGCAAGATCGGGCTTCTTCTACAGACGCTGAGCCCGCGGGAATTCATTGCCGGCAACATTGTAAGGCGAGTGTTGGCCATTATTCGGGACGAAAGTGAAAGTGACACGGACCTGGGCGAATCCCAGAACACGCCCATGATTTCGTCCATGTTCAGCTTGCTTTCGGCAGCTAATAGTACCAATAGCAGCAGTGGAAAACTCTCCAAGAAACAACTGAGCGATATGCGGTCCATTGTCATCCAGGGCATCCGCGACTTGGTGGACGAGATCTCCAATGTCAAGGAGGAGCTTGAGAATATGGCGGCCGATTTGATCCACGAGGGCGAGTTGCTTTTAGCCGCCACCCCGGGCTCTGATACCGTGTTGCAGTTTTTGATCAAAGCCCGCTCCAAAAGAGACTTCACGGTGTTGGTCACCGAGTGTTACCCCAACGATACCGAGGAGGCTCACAAGTTTGTCAAGTCGCTTGCCGACAATAAGATTCAGACCGTGCTTATTCCCGATAGCGCTGTTTTCGCAGTGATGCCTCGTGTGGGTAAAGTGATCTTGGGTGCCAACACGGTGTTTGCCAATGGAGGCTGTATGACCAACCTGGGCGTGGCCAACGTGGTGGAGTGTGCCAAGGAGCACAAGACTCCGGTGTTTGGGGTTGCCGGGCTTTTTAAATTATCCCCTCTTTACCCGTTTAACCGGGAGGATCTCGTGGAGGTCGGCAACCTGGGAAAGGTCTTGAACTGTGGCAATGCCAAGCTCATGGAGAACGTGGATGTGGTCACCAACCCTTTGGCTGACTATGTTCTTCCCGAACACATTGACATCTATATCACCAATGTCGGGGGCTTTGCTCCGTCCTTCATCTACAGGATAGTCTTGGATAACTATAAGCCTGAAGATACCAGTCTAGAGTAACTAACTGAAGACCAAGAGTTCGCTGAGTTGAAGAGGTTAGATCATCATCGGATTGGGTCAAGGTCATGACAATTTGATGGCGAGACTGACCACGAGGACACGAATCATTATGAAGATGTTAAACGTATGACCATGTCTCATATGACCATGTCTCATATGACCATATCTCATGTGATTATGTCTTATATGACAAAATGCTCATATGAGGTATGTGGAATCAATTTATTGAGGGACAAGGATACCAGGACTTGAAATGAAGATCATTGTGGTTGTGCCATGATAATTGTGACCATGGAAAGGCGGTGAATTGAATGGGTTATGGCAATGGTTGCTAGATGGCCCGATAATTGATGTGATGATTACGACAGAACAAGAAAGTCAACGCTGGAACTGATAGACATCGACTTTCCAAGACCGAGTGCTTGTGGTTCCATTAATAATCTCAAACGTAGATACTAATCAAGACATCATATAACCAGGAACAACTTCTCGTTAGTAACACAACAATAAGTATAGAAGATTCAAGTCAGTAAGGACTTCTTATTCCTTGCCTCTAAAGGGTAACGAGAATATTTCCAATCTAAATCGAAATCATTTTGTGAATAGTCCTTATGGTGTCCAGTTTCGAATTCATTCCCAAGTATTCCCAAACTATTGTTTTATTTGCTGGTAGTAGTTGTTTTCTGTCTGTAGCTAAACGATACCATGCCCAATATTTAATGTAGGAAGTCCCCCAATCAATAACACGATTTATTTTCATATCATCGTCATCGTCAAATAAGTCTGAAATGGAAACTCCAAAGGGAAACCTCAAATGTAAGTCAGAAATGTGAGAACAAGTGTGAGCACAAATCAATTCTTGCTTATTCTCTTATTAACTTGAACATTGAACTCTTCAGTTAACTCTTACTATCTGAATTCCAATAACCTATTCATTCAACACCGATAACACACTGTCTATTAGTACTGCTAAAGCAAACATACCTTGTTAGATCAATTATAGGCATGTTTCTACCCATAAAGGTACATGAACCCCTCCGTTTAACCCTAACAATAGCCATTCAATGCGGTCCCAAAGCATTGAACTGTCTCTTTTGGTGTCATTACCTACACCAATTACTGCGTTTTTTTCTGGAGAAGGTTTCCAGTAAGCAGCTGGCAATTGCGGGTTACCAGACTGCCTCTGTCAACTGCTTAAGTAGCTTGATTCCTACCTCTGGAGAAGCATCAACGAATAACGATAATCTCGTACCAACGTTACAGCATGTAGAATACCCCAGCATTATATGGAGTGCTCAGTTGTACCAAGTGCTCTAAGTTGTAATCACTCATCTCTATCTTATTCGTCTGGTTCAATTCAGGTTAGTAGCTCATAGGTAGAAAATTGGGACATGATTCGAGGGCGGCGGTCGACACGTCTCCAAGCTCTCTAGCCTACCAAGTGTTAGATTCTTGTTGAGGGGTTAAGTATTAAGATATCTTTATTCGTTGATGATTCTTCGAAAGAAGCAATTTGAGTTACCCATATAGCTTTTCAACAGAAGGGTAGAAGGTCTCGCACAATGGACATTGATTGTATCAGGCAGAGGGGCTTAATAATAACTCAATAGGTAGGGCACTAGCGGTGGGTCTGATACCAAGAGAAAGAAACCAATAAATCCATGTTGCAAAAAGAAGAAGGGGATCACGGTCTTATATAGTTTCCCCCCGCTTTTGTGTACATAAACATGCGTCTATCCTGAGATATGCGAAACAAGGAGTGTGAGAGATTTGCTGCAAAAAAAAAAAAAAAAAAAAAGGGGGAAAAAAAAAAACCCCCAAAATTCCCCGGGNAAAAAAAAAAAAAAAGGAGGAAATATATAAACCCGCACAATTCCCCGGGTCTATCAATACTACTTAACTATTACTATAAGCAACTATAGGTAAGTAAAATTACAACCAGGTATTATGAATAACTAATGATTAGGAACTTCTGCTTTTGAAGTACTGTTTTTGTACTTATGGGCAGTTGCAGTATGGCATAGTGGGATTGTACATAGACCATAGTGGGATTGTACTCTACTAGAATTCCACTTGTACGTCTACTTCACTGCAGCTACAAGATATCCATAGAAAATTTTAGTCATTATCAAAAGTCATTAATTTCACTAATAACTTTTTCGGTCTAATTATTCATTAACTTTTTTCATCTTGATTGGTTCAACTGGATAAGATCTCAGCTGCCTCGTCCTCACGTTCAAACCTTTGTCTCTCATCAAGTGACTTTCTATTCAACATGGCCTCGAGAGCTGCAGAATAAGGCGCCTTGCTGTTTCTGGCCGGGTTGTTGTCGTTGACTGTACGGAAATAGTTCTTATAGATATCTCCGTCATAGTAGCCAATGGGGGCGTTGATCATCATGTCCGATAACATGAACGAGTCGGTCAAAGGAATGGCGTGTGGTCTAATCTGTGCACACAACTCGCCAATGTGTTCGGTGGAGTTGTAGGCCATGACTTCGGTGGTGGCTGCCAGGAACGTCAAGAACGTACCGGAGAAGCCCTCCAAAATTATAGCCGATGCGTATAATTGTGCCAACAAATATAAGACGGGGCCCAATTTGTCGTCGTTGGTAGCCTCGATCTTGTCGAAAAAGGCGGTCAACAAGAAGAAATGTGCCAACAATTTGGACAAGTTGACGAGATCCGCTCCGATATAGTCGCTGTCACCGCCCTTGGACTCCATGACCTCGTTAGCCTTGGCACAGGCTCTAACAAGGGCCACTTGGATGGCATAGATCAACTGTTTGGGGTCTTGCAAATCTTTTTTGGATGTCAACACTGGTTTGTCGCCAAGAGTTTCCTTATACGAGTTCAAGAACTCAAGGACTCCCGTGGCAATTTCTCCTTCCTTGACCGAGGTGTACTTCTTGAGCAATTGCTTTCCAATGGACATACCCAAGATATTGTTGTCACCTTCCCATGTACACTGAACAGCGAAATCGTTATAAGCCTTTCCAAAGCCGGAATATGCTGAGTACCCATGGCCTCCGCATGCTTGTCTGCACTGGTCAATGGTGCCCAAAGTCAACCATGTGCATGTGGACTTCAAGGAACCCGAAGCAATGAAAAGAGACTTCATTTTATCCACACCAGCTTCCAAGGCCTTCTGGTCGTCCTTGGCCACAGCTGCATCCAACTCATCCATAGATTGAGCTGAGTACTCGGCCAAGTTGTTTGCGCCATTGGAAAAGGCATACGTCTGGGCCAAAAGAGGAAGCAACCGCCTCTGGTGCAAGGGATAGTCCAAGATCTTGGACTCTTCATCGCCCTCCTTAGCCAAAGCAGCCTTGAATTGTCTTCTTCCGACTCCGTACCGGATGGCAATAGTGAGAACACGAGCAGACCAGCGGAATGCATCTTTGACCATGGTCACTCTGCCCAATAACAACGCCAGGTACGACAATTGATTCAAAGGAGGTTCAGTGACTTCTCCCTCGGGTGACACCTTACAGTACTTCTGCAACATGAAGAACCGGGGGATGCGTACTTGGGAAAACTGGATCCAGCCATTGTCAATACCGTCTCTGCCCATTTTGGACCCGATATCACCAATGGAAACACCCGGCATCAAGTTATGGTCAGCATCTCTCAAAGGCACCACAAATGTCTTGACTCCATAATCCTTGCCCTTGACGATCAAACGTGCATACACCGTGCAATGGGTGGCCGAATGAGCAGCACCTCCAATCCACCATTTGGTAGCACCCAAATGCGGCGTATTGATGATGAATTCCTCTTCTTCCTCATCGTACGTAGCTGTGGTTTCCAAGCCAGCCACATTGGAGCCATGGGCCAATTCTGTCATTCCAAAACACCCATAGAGGTTCTTCACATAAGCGGACTCTTTTTGCAATAACCAGTATTGCATCTGGTTGACTGTTCCATTACCTCGAATACACCCAAGGAAGAGCCCCAAGTGCACGCCCAAACGGGTATGGAACGAAGGGTCAAAAACAGACACTATGGATAAGCGTCTTTCCAAGGCATCAAAGGTTTCCACCTCGATATACCGTGAGAGGCGGTTGATTTTCTGGATGGTGATTTCCCGGTGCTCGGCCTTGGTGGCATCATAGTCTTTGGTGGAGGCGGCCAAAATGGGGTCCCGTTCCATTTGACTCACAAACTTACGGATCTCCAACGCCCGTTCCTTGGAGCCTTCCAAGAAATAATTCATGTGGTCCGGGTCAAAAACCGCACTAGCTCTTTCCTGCTGTATGGCATTCTTGGGGTCGGGGCCCAGGCTATATTCCACGGTGCCCTTAACACTTCCATACGAGTTCATCGTTGGTATTTAGTTTGTCAGTTAGTCAGTATAGCACAGCGTGGCTATATTAAAGTGGCTCTGGTAGCTTAGGCTATATGAGTTTGCAACTGGTGGGCGGACAATAAGCTTAACTAAATAAGGTTAAGGTTAAGGTTAAGGTCAAGATGAGGTTAAACAAGATGAAGTTAATCAAGCTGGGGTTAAACAAGATGAAGTTAATCAAGCTGGGGTTAAAGTTGAATCGGTGGTGCTAAACTTGCTTATGCCAAAATTGCTTAAGTTAAGAGAGGTTACGAAATGGGTGGGGAGGGAATGGAGAGGTTTTATATGTGTGGAGAGCCATGTGATTTCCGGCTGCGCGCCATGTGAAAGTCTGGTGGTGGAGAAGATGGCATGTGAGCCGGGCCTGCAAAAGGCGGAGGTTGCGGCCGAGTCCGAGCCAATAGACGGGTTGTATGCAGTTCGAGAAGAAAGAATCACGTGCCCATCAACACCACCCCAGACAATCACCAAAACTGCCACCGAAATGACCACCACATGACCACCACATGACCACCACATGACCACCAAAATGACCACCACATGACCATCTCATGACCATCTCGTGACCATGACCACAACATAACCATGTCACTGCCACTCCCTCGTTTGGTTTGTTGGTTTGTGGATTGTTTGTTGGGATGGCATCACGTGCGCACCTGCATAGACCCCAATTCTTAAGCAGATCGAAGAGTGCGGGACCTCGTTTGTTCCCTCGCTGACTTCCCCGAGGCATGCTTAGTCCGAGGCACCCCGCGTGCAGCTCCACATGGCCACTGATAATGTCACATGACCACCACCAGTCCAACCACACCACCAGTCCCACTGCCATCGCCAAACACCGGTGACCACTGGCAGTGTCACATGACTGAGATGTGACTAGACAAAACTCTCTATCAGCTTAGTCAATTCTGAGTAGCACTAACTTTTCTACTATGCTGTAGATAGTGCTATGGTGTAGAGTGCTGACGACTCTTTTCTACTATACATAAAGCTACAAAGTAGTATACTTAGCCTAAACACAAAACTCAATAAAACTTCGGGTTGATTTAGATGGTCTAGTTTGGCTTTGTACTGGAACGTAAACAATTGCCCAGACACTCGCCATTAGACTGTTTATGGAAAAGACACGACCGGTCACTTTCGTGACTTGCCAAACGATAGAAAGAAAAAAGTCATCAAGGTGGGTAGTCATTGTAGACTAGTCTCAAACAAATAGACACAGACACACACAGACACACACAGACACACACAGACACACACAGACACACACAGACACAGAAAACAGCAGATAAGAATCAAGATACAACTGTCAACAGGTCAAGGGACGGCCAGTGATCGTCAGATATGCCCAAAAAGCTATATCGACAAGCACTAATTGCAGGAAAATGAAGGTATATATAGTCCCAAAGTGTCCGGTGAAGTGACAGGTAGATCACTTAAATCACCTGAATCACCTCACTACCTTCAGAAACCCCTATAGACCATCAAAGAACGGCCAAAGACCCAAAAGACATACAAGACCCGGAAGACCAAAGACCTGTACACCTGCCAATCAAAAGAGTCACTAAAGTCCTAAAAAGACACCTTTCATAGACTCGCCAGACCTGAAACCTTCTAAGATTTCATATTGGCCAAAATCCTAGTCCATGCGTCCTCAATCATTTCTCCAAAAGAATGTTTAGTAAGGCAGATGACTGTTCATTACTGCAGATACTAAACTGTTCAAACCCGGGACTCAAAGCAAGACTCAGGACTCAAACAAGGACTCAAACAAGGACTCAAACAAGGACTCAAACAAGGACTGCTAAAAAGTCCTGACTTAAACTGCAACCGACCATAACTTAAATGCACAGTTCATACTGAGACTGCATTGTGTGGCCACTTTTTCAACCGAAACACCTATGACTTTACATAAGTTGCATCGATTTTTTGTAAGGAGTCACCCAAACACAAGCGGAGTTTCCGTCTATAAGCCGTTGGATTGGACGTCTGGAGCGGGTTGCCCTCGAAATAAACCGTATCCAATTCCGGCAAGCTTCCCAATTCGGAACTGACCTCTTCAAACGACGAAATCTGGTTGTAAGAACACCAAAAATCCGTAAGATTCTTCAAATGCGATAAGTTGGCCAAGTTCGTAAGCCTATTGGAAGTCACGTCGAGAACCGTGAGTTTGGTATTTGCCTCCAAGTTCTCGATTTGGGAGATGCCATTGTGCAGGAGGTACAATTCCTCCAAGTTGACCAAATTCTCTAACCCCTCGATTTTGGTGAGCCGGTTGGATTGGATCAGGAGAACACGGAGATTAGCCAAATTGGACAAGTTCATCAAGCGTCCGATTTTGTTTTTTCCGAGCCATAATTGCTCCACACTGGGCAATTCAAGCATCTCCGGGCCGATTTCTTCAATTCTGTTTCCTCCCAACTCAAGATTTTTGAGCTTTTTCAACGTCTTCAAGTTCGTGATTTCCCGGATCTTGTTCTGCACAAAGTACAAGTTCTCCAAGCTGTGCAAGCGGTCGATGTTCTTGATGTTCTTGATTTTGTTGAAGGAAAAGTCCAAACTGGTCAAACTGGTGAATTGGTTGATGCTGCTGCTGATGTGGTTGATCCGGTTATCATAAAAATCCAATTCCTGCAATTTGTCCGGCTTCAAGGCCGCCATTCCGCTCACGGAGGTAAGGATGTTTTGCCTCAAGCAAAGCAGCTCCAAATCTGTGAAGCGCAGGAGGTTGAGGTCTTCTAAGTTGGTGATTTTCAAGTGGATCAAATCGATGTAGTCGGTGGCGGAATCATACTCGTTGGCCAAGTCGGCGTCTGCTTCGATCTGGTCGGGGTGGAGGTCGGGAATTACAGTTCCGGGGTACTCCACGGCGCCATTGTCTTCTTCGTCGACACCATCGTCGTCATCTTCGTCTTCTGTGTTGCTGAGACTAGCATCCTGGAGTTTTTGGAGAGTCTCCTGCTCGTCTGGGTGGGGGTTGGGGGCTTCTGGAGCACTCATTATGGTGTAGACCTGATGTGTTCTCGCACCGGTACACCACCTACTACTGCGGGAGGACCGTACACCCGTACACCCGTACACCCGTACACCACACCCATACGCCAACAATATAGCCCATTACAGACCCGACTTCTCTCTCCATTTACAATATTCTCCATTTAACCCAATCGAGTTTCTCTGGGGTGGGTCTTGTGTGGAGCGCTGGGCAGGCGGCCAATCAGAGAGTGCACAGTACTAAGGCGCCCCAAGCCTACATACCCTCGACATCTAGTTCATTAGTTATATACAGCTAGGCCGGAAGCAACGCAGGCCAAGACCGCGAGATCCAGTGGTAATTAGGCAACAGTCAGCAGTCAGTCAATCAGGAAACAGTCGGTAGTCAGTCAACAGTCGGTAGTCAGTCAACAATCGGCAGTCAGTCAACAGTCGGCAGTCAGTCAACAGTCGGTAGTCAGTCAACAGTCGGCAGTCAGTCAACAGTCGGCAGTCAGTCAACAGTCGGCAGTCAGTCAACAGTCGGCAGTCAGTCAACAGTCGGCAGTCAGTCAAAGGCAAGTCAACTCAACAGTCAGTTCCAAACATAGTCAGAGCCAATCAGTTCCAATAAACAATAGCCAGTTCAGTTTGACAGTAACTCGTACTGAAGTATAGACTACTGATCAGTTAGTATGTACTATACTTCTGGCGAGTATGTACAGATCTGGTTAGTATGGAGTGGTTAGCACCAATTGTACTGAAAGGTTGGAGATTGTCAGACTGACTCTTGGCACAGAAGCTTGAACTTCGTACAAGAACTCGCTGACTTAAAAACTCGCTGACTTAAAAACTCACTGACTCAAAAACTCACTGACTCAAAAACTCACTGACTCAAAAACTCACTGACTCAAAAACTCACTGACTCAAAAACTCACTGACTCAAAAACTCACTGACTCAAAAACTCACTGACTCAAAAACTCACTGACTCAAAAACTCACTGACTCAAAAACTCACTGACTCAAAAACTCACTGACTCAAAAACTCACTGACTCAAAAACTCACTGACTCAAAAACTCACTGACTCAAAAACTCACTGACTCAAAAACTCACTGACTCAAAAACTCACTGACTCAAAAACTCACTGACTCAAAAACTCACTGACTCAAAAACTCACTGACTCAAAAACTCACTGACTCAAAAACTCACTGACTCAAAAACTCACTGACTCAAAAACTCACTGACTCAAAAACTCACTGACTCAAAAACTCACTGACTCAAAAACTCACTGACTCAAAAACTCACTGACTCAAAAACTCACTGACTCAAAAACTCACTGACTCAAAAACTCACTGACTCAAAAACTCACTGACTCAAAAACTCACTGACTCAAAAACTCACTGACTCAAAAACTCACTGACTCAAAAACTCACTGACTCAAAAACTCACTGACTCAAAAACTCACTGACTCAAAAACTCACTGACTCAAAAACTCACTGACTCAAAAACTCGCTGGCTTGACAAAGACCCGTTGGCTCCTGGACTGACTACAACTTCTGCTCCTCCTCATAAATGTAGTCCACGGCCTGGCCCACGGTCTTGATCTCGTCGGAAACCTTGTCGGGAATCTCCAAGTCAAACTCTTCCTCCAAAGCAACCAAGGCCTCCACAGTGTCCAAGGAGTCCAAGCCCAAGTCCTTCTGGAAGTTTGCCTCCAAGGAGATGTTGGACTCCTGCAAGGCAGCCACGGTCTTCAAGGCGTCGAGAGCACGGGTGGTGACCTCGTCTTTGGAGATCTTGGGGTCGGCGTAGAAACGCACGGGCTGGGCGAGTCTGACGGTGGGAGCCCTGGCAAGGGGAATACGGGCGGCACGGGCGGCGATTCTGAACATGGTAGTTTTGGTGGATGTTAGGGCAGTTGGTGCGTGATTGGAGAAGGAATGGAGAGGTGCGAGGAATTTTCGCGTCACGTGAGGCACTACATGCAGGTGCCACTGTTAGCACTGGAGTTTATTATTTATAATCTAGCCGGATATCCAAGCATTGGCAGTTGAGTGGATTCAGTGTTTTTCGAGACGATTGAAGAAATGATTCAACGTACGCTAGAAAATTAAACCACCCAATAATTAAAGGTTTAGTACGCGTGACACTTCAGTTCCGTCCGTCTTAACCTTGATTAATATTGAGACTCCCAAATGACCCTAAATCCTAATGTCCCAAATTTCTCTAAATCTCTAAATCCTAATGTCCCTAAATTTCCCTAAATCCTAATGTCCCTAAATGTCCCTAAATCCTAATGTCCCTAAATCCTGAATGTACTGCATATAAGGCATTCCTCCAGATTCAACATTTCAGAATAGTGACTTCTAATAAATGTTGGTTTGAAAGACTGTGAAGGATTGCATTGCGCTGTTTGAAACGTTTTGAAAAACACGTACATTCAGTATTGTGTAGCTATTCTGGTCTTGGAGTTGTGATTCAATATCGTCCATTCCTGTGGACCGGACAGTGATTTAGAATTCCTGTAGACCGAACAGTGATTTAGAATTTCTGTGGACCAGATAGACAGTCACTGTAAATGTAGTCAGTCACTGTAAATGCAGCTAGTCAGTGGAGAATGTAGTCAGTCAGTATCTTTAAAACTGATGGAGTTTGTATGGCAGCTACGTATGAGCAAGATTATTTTCTACCTGAGGTATGAACTATTTTGAGTAATTCTGAGTAATTCTGAGTAATTCTGAGTAATTCTAAGTAACTCCAAGTAATTCTGAGTTTTTCTGAGTAATTCTGAGTAATTCTGAGCTGTCAGCTGGTTAGTACAGAGTTTCTGAAAACGATTCAAACCACACTAGCAAATTAAACAAACCAATCTTTCAAAACGTATCGTAAGCCTTTCACTCCAGTTCCTTTCGGTTTGAACCTCGACTAATATTTCAAGACTCTTGAATTTACTACATATAAGCAATCATCCAGAACTAATCTAAGTCACATTGAATTTGAATAAAGTTGGTGTGAAACATTACCATTTGCTTTGAAAGACTGTGCGAAGGAGTACAAAACATTTTTCTGTGTTCGTTTGAATCGTTTTTTATTTAATTAGGACTTCACATAAACAGCCCAATCCTCTTAGCATTTTTTAGTCATAAGTACAAAACTTTTTGACTTATCGGTTTCTTTAACTTTGCTAGAGCGGTTTGACATTCGTAGTCCTTCACACAGTCTTCAAATGGTAATGACTCATACCAACTTTATTAAAATTCAATATTCTGAAGTGTTAAATCTGGAAGATTGTGTTATATGTACAGTGCTTTTCAAAACTATACAAACCGGGCGATCAAATGGTTCAAGCCACACTAGAAAATTAAACAAACCAATAATCAAAGGTTTGGTACGCATGCCACTTCAGTTCCGTCCGTCTTAATCTTGATTAATATTGAGACTCCCCAATGACCTCAAATGTACTGCATCTGAGGCAATCCTCCAGATTTAACATTTCAGAGTAGTGAATTCTAATGAAAGTTGGTGTGAAATATTACCATTTGGGGAGTACGAAACATTTTTGGGGCTGGTTTGAATATTTTTCAAAAGCACTGTAGTACAGTATTTTTTATAACTATTCAAATGAGCTCAACAAAATGTTCAAAACACACTAGCAAAATTAAATAAACTGATAAGTCAAAAAGGTTTGTACTTATGACTAAAAAAATGCTAAGGATCAAGGACTTGAAATAAGCGTTTATGTGGAGTCTTAATTGAATTATTGGGTTCTTTAGTTTTGCTAGTGGTTTGATTGTTTTATTACAGTGTTTTTGAAAATTATTCAAACCAGCGCAGCGAAATGTTTCGTACTCCTTCGTACAGTCTTTCAAACCAAATGTTCACATCGACTTTCATTAGAATTCAAGATACTGAAATGTAAACCTGGAGGGTTGCCTCATAAGTAGTACATTTGGGGTCATTTGGGAGACATTTGGGAGTCTTTCAATAAGGCCAAAACGGACGTAATGGAGTTAAAGGGGAACGAAACTCTTTTAATTGTTGGTTTGTTTAATTTTGCAAGTGTGGTTTGAATTGTTTTATCGCGCTGGTTTGAATAGTTTTCAAAAACACTGTACTCAAAGCGACAAAATGTTTACACTCTTTCAAACCAAATGTTCACACCAACTTCCAGAATTCAAGATTCTGAAATCTTAAACCTAGAGGATTGCCATTTATGTACTACATTTAGGAGTCTTACAGTACCAGTGAACGGCTAGGGTGGACGGAAGTGAACTGGAGAGGGTTCGAAACGTTTTAAATTATTGATTTGAATCATTATATCTTGTTGGTTCAAAACTTTTGATAGGTTGGTTTGAATAGTTTTCAAAAACACTGTAATTTTGCTATTGTGGTTTGAATAATTTTAAAAAACACTGTATTCAAACCCGCACGATAAAAAGATTCAAACCACGCTAGCAAATTATACAAACCAATAATTTAAAGTGTCGTACCCGTGCCACTCCAGTTCCTCTCGGTTTTGAGCCTTGACTATATTGAAAGACTCCTAAATCTATTACATATAAGGCAATCGTCCAAATTCAACCTTTCAGAATCTTGAATTCTAAGGAAAGTTGGTGTGAACATTTGGTTTGAAAGATTGTGCGACGGAGTACGAAACATTTTGCTGTGTTGGTTTGAATGGTTTTCAAAAACACTGTACATAAAAGACAATCTGGATTTGACATTTCATCACATTGAATTTTAATTAAAGTTGGTGTGGAGCATTACCGTTTGGTTTGAAAGACTGCGAAGGATTGCGAAACATTTCGTTGCTTTGGTTTGAATACTTTTCTAAAACACTGTACATTTGGGGTCTGGGGTGATTTGGGCTTTGCAGTCGTCGTTCACAGTCTTCTCTACAGTGTTTCTGAAAACGATTCAAACCAACACAGCAAAATGTTTCGTACTCCCCAAATGGTAATATTTCACACCAACTTTCATTAGAAGTCAATGTGATGAAATTGATCTGATGATTGTCTCATATAAATTCAGGAGTCATGTAATATTAGTCAGGGCTCAAAACCGGCTCAAAACCAAAAGGATCCGAGCTGAAGAGGCACGATACTTCTTGAATTATTGGTTGGTTAAATTTGCTAGTGTCGTTTGAATTGTTTTAATGAGCAAGTTTGAATAGATTTAAAAAATACTGTAAAACAATTCAAACCACACTAGCAAATTAAACAAACCAATCTTTCAAAAAGTATCGTAAGCCTTTCACTCCAGTTCCTTTCGGTTTGAACCTCGAGCAAGGCTCCTAAATTTATTACGTATAAGGCAATCCTCCAGATTCAACTTTTCAGAATAGTGACTTCTAATAAATGTTGGTGTGAAACATTACCATTTGGTTTGAAAGACTGTGAAGGATTACGAAACATTTTGTCACTTTGGTTTGAATAGTTTCAAAAAACACTGCATGTGCAAGATTATTTACGACCTGAGGTATGAACTGTTATGAGTGAGTCTGAGTTTCTCTGATAATTTTGAGTAATTCTGAGTGAGTCTGAGTTTTTCTGATAATTTTGAGTGAGTCTGAGTTTTTCTGAGTTTTTCTAAGTGGTTTCTAAGTAATTCTAAGTAATTCCAAGTAATTCTAAGTAATTCTAAGTAATTCCAAGTAATTCTAAGTAATTCTAAGTAATTCTGAGCTGTCAGCTGGTTGGTACAGTGTTTTTCGAAACTATTCAAACCCACAAGATAAAACGTTCAAACCACACTAGCAAAAATCAACAAACCAATCATTCAAAAACGTTCATACCCCTCACAGTCTTTCAAACCATGGCGTAATGTTTTACACATCAGAATTCAATGTTCTGAAATGTAAATCTTCAGAATTGCCTCATGTACTGCATTTGAGAGTCTTACAGTACCGGTGAAGGACTAGAACTGACGGAAGGAACTGGGGAGGGATCGAAATGTTTTGTAGCACTGGTTCGAATCGTTCATCTTCTTGGTTCGAAACCTTTTGTGGAGCTGGTTTGAATAGTTTTCGAAAACACTGTAACAGTCGCACTCAGAGTGGGTGCAAGAGTCACCATAGTGTTTTTGAAACTACAGTGTTTTTCGGAACTATTCAAAGCCGCACGATAAAAAGTTCAAACCACACTAGCAAATTACACAAACCAATAATCGAAAATATCGTTCCCCTTCCAGTTCACTTCCTCTCGGTTTTGAGCCTTGACCATATTGAAAGACTCCTAAATCTATTACATACAAGACAATCAATTTAACATTGATCACATTGAATTCTGGAAGTTGGTGTGAACATTTGGTTTTGAAAGACTGTGCGGAGGAGTACGAAACATTTTGCTGTGTTGGTTTGAATAGTTTTCAAAAACACTGTATTGAAACCACTACCAAATGTTTCAATCCTTCACAGTCTTTCAAACCAAATGGTAATGTTTCACACCAACTTTAAGTAAAATTTAATGTGATGATATTGAATCTGGGGGATTGCCTTCTATGTAGTACATTTAGGATTTAGGGTCATTAGGATTTAGGGTCATTAGGATTTAGGGTCATTAGGATTTAGGGTCATTAGGATTTAGGGACATTAGGATTTAGGGACATTAGGATTTAGGGTCATTTGGGAGTCTCAATATTATCAAGGTTAAGACGGACGGACCTGAAGTGACACGGGTACAAACTTTTTGAATTATTGGTTTCTTTAATTTTACTAAACGATTCAAACCACACTAGCAAAATAAACAAAATAATAACTCAAAAGGTTTCGTACCCCTTCTACTTCAGTTCCATCTATTTTGACCCCTGATTGATATTGAAAGACCCCCAAATGTACTACATATAAGGCAATCCCCCAGATTCAACATCTCAGAATCCTGGATTCCAATGAAAGTTGGTGTACGTTTGGTTTGGAAGACTGTGCAAAGGAGTACGAAACATTTTGTCCCGCTGGTTTGAATGGTTTTCAAAAACATTGTACACTAGATATTAGCTTCAACCCGCAAACGACTCTTGCTCACTATGTATCTTGGCCTACTGCAAGACCTTCGGTGAGCCGTGGCTTAGGAGTTTAAAGAAGAAAACAAAAATGAGCTCTATTGAAGTTCCATTCAACAGTCCACCGTGTGGTTTGTTCCGGCTAGTGGCCACTTGGTCTACTCTGGTCTATGCCACTGCCACAATGGGACGCAATCTAGTGTAGTGATTACAATGGATACATTATTAAGGTGAATGAGCAAACCGGCAGTTTCCTATAAGCTTGGTAGAGAGTCTATGGTGGAGAGTGTATGGTAGAGAGTGTATGGTGGAGAGTGTATGGTGGAGAGTGTATGGTAGAGTGTATGGTAGAGTGTATGGTGGAGAGTGTGGATGTGCTTGATTCAACCTTTCGAAATTGAGCTTGACAAATGTGAAGCTTGCTTTGACCGTGTTCTATCAAATCCTTATATACTATGAGGCACATCCTACGGAGGACCTAAAAGTTATCACTGGAAAAAGCTCTATGTGTCATTGGCCAATTTACTTCGCTTCATTGCAAAGACTCACAATGAAGAACGTGTCAAGCTTGTTGTTGAAGAAACATTTGCCACTTTTGACTTGCTCTTATCGCCTGTCTTCGATAAGGTGATTGTTGATACCGTGAGCACTTTTTTTTTTTTTTTTTGTTTGGTAGTCACTTGGTCAAGTCGATGAACTACGATTTGCTCTACATCATGCTACAGCAAAGGGAAATTTCATCTGGGTTATTCACCAGGTACATTGTGCAAACAGACAACTTTTCTCGCGTGGAAACTTTTGATACGTTTGAAGAGAAGCTTCTGGCTATCAAGACTGAAATCAGTGAGCGTGAAGTGCAGCAGATGATTAGTGGACTCTCCATATTGAGTGAAGAGGAGGTTCGTTTGACGTCCGTGACATTGGAAGATTCCAATAATGTTGATATAGTGTATGGTGGATAGTGTATGGTGGATAGTGTATGGTGGATAGTGTATGGTGGATAGTGCAGGGTGGATAGTGCATGGTGTGGGTGGGTGGTGTGGGTGGGTGGTGCAAAAGTTTACTTGAGTTCATGATGCGATATCTTGCTCAATTCTCCTGCTACTTTGTACTACGAGGTTTTCTTGTGGTCACTTGCCATGTGCCTGGAGCGGACCTGTTTATACTGGGGAGTCCTTGTTGGGGCACCGGATTGGGTACCTTTCTGATCAAACCTGGCTACTGAGCAAGACGGGATACAAAGTAGTTTTGTCCGTTCCTCTGAATTGGGCTTCTGGGAATTGGGCTTCTGGGAATTTTCTGAACTGGGCTTCTCGGAAACTATTCCATTGTATTACAGGTTACACATTACCTGGATCCACGGTCTGCCCATTTCATGTTCAACTACCCCTCAGTTTATCACCCAACCCAAGGCTCCATGCAAAGCTCCATGCAAAGCTCTCCCAAGATCATAAATGGAACCAAAAAGAACCCACTGCAGACAAAAACAATGCATTCTGCCTCATGGAACGGCGAACAAGAGCTGCACGATGGCTCTACAGACGGGGCCCTGAGATGGATCTACTTGTTTCTCGTCTTTGGGTGTGTAAACTGTGTCTTAGTGTCCAGATTTAGAAGTCTAATACTAATCCAGGCTAACTCGGACAATACATGGTTCTATGTAGTGTAGTGTAGTAGAGTCTTCATGTATCCATTGTCAATGTACAATATTGATGTATCTTGTTTCCTATGAGATTGTAGCTGTACTACTCTGAATGCTGACTACTACGTTCTGCATCACTGTGCCTAGACCTATATCTACCAAGTAGACTTCGTGTCTGACAGCCTCAAACGTAAGGAAATGGGCTCTCTTAGCCAAATAAGTAAGAAGCATAAAAGCATAAAATGGGCCAATGACAATACTTAGGGAGACATGGAGTCTTTTAAGATCAGAGGATCCGAACTCACCGCTAGAAGTCAGAAGTGTATTTAAAACGGTAAAGAAGCCAGAGGTCAGAGAAAGAGAAGTAAAGAGGGAAGTCGTGCTACTGTAGCTTCTGGCAGAAGACTAGTAGACCCTCCACTTCATCTCGGATTAACTAACTCTTAGAATAAAGGGAGCGTTGGAAAACTTGAATGTGATAGGCTTGGCTCATTCCAAGGTGCTAGATCACTAGAAGCTTGATACACGGCTCTCGTTCTCACTCCTTGAAACAAGTCTGTAGGAGTACATGTAGCAGTCGAATTCTGCTTCTAACACATGTGAATGCAGCTGTGTTGGTCTCGAGAGTAGGATATACTCCAAACGCCAATGATCCGTGGGAACATTTGAAACAATGTTAAAGTCTGACACTAATTCCGTCTGTCTGTCTGTCTGTCTGTCTGTCTGTCTGTCTGTCTGTCTGTCTGTCTGTCTGTCTGTCTGTCTGTCTCACTTTCTTCTCCAGTTCAAAGCAGTTCTCTTGGACTTGACGTCGCCAAACCCTCCCATGCTAGGCTCAGATATGCCCGATAAGCCCGTGGACCCCGAGTTGGAAGAAGTCCGCGACGATTTGGTTGTGGTCCGGTACAAGCTGCTGCTGTTAAGCATGGTCAGTGCCGTGGTCAGTGCCGTGTCGGGCTTCTTCTCCTTGGCCACCTGTGCTGCCGTGACATAGTGGTTGTAGGCCAAACTCTCGTAGTCGGTGTTGATCTTCAAGAACTCAATCTCCTCCTTGAAGTTGACGCGGTAGAGCTCCACCAAAGCATCATGCGAAGGCCTCATGCTTGGAGCCACCAATTTACCGTGGAGATGCAAGCACCTGCTCAAAATGGACGTCAAGTCATGGAACGAGTTGCGCAAGAGACGGATGTTGTAGGCATAGTCGGGCTTGCCGTCGTAACGAGGGTCCAAGAAGAACGCCCTGTACTGGCCCACTCCACCATTGACGGGTGAATCCACCGTACCGGCCAAATGTCTGCTCAAGTCGTTGAGGAGCGACACGTAGTCCGACTTCTCGCGGTACGCCATGTTGATGATGCTCTCCAACTGCACAATTTCGTTGTTCTTGTTGATGATCGTACGGATGGCGTTTTCCAAAGGTGACAAACGAACCACAGTGGTGTTCTTGATCTCGCTTCGCTTCATGAGCGTAGGGAACGAAACCAGCGTCTCGTACGTCACTTCTTCAGTCCAGAGGTCAAACACAGATGTGGACCCGGGGATCTTCTTGGTCACCGAGAAGAACCGAAGGTTCTTGTTCCGGGCGTATTGCCGGACTCCAATAGATGTGTTCAAGATCTTATCGGAGATCTCGTTGACGGGCTCCACGGCGTTCACGTGCAAGTACCGTCCTGTTTGTACCTTCTTTTTGAGCTCCAAAGCATGTGCATCATCCGTAACAATCCGTGCTCCGGGGTACAACTTCAACAAGCGCTCGTGAATCGACGTGATGTGCTCAAATGGAAGACCCTCATAGATTTGCTCCTTGCCTCTAATGTTCTCGGGGAATCCTCCTCCAATGTATGCCACACGGTAGAACGAAGGACTTAACTTGTCGGACGACTCCAAATCCAAGTAGAGCTTGGCCAACTTCTGGTGCACGTATGCAAACGACTTAAGGTCGAAAGTATGCTCGTTATAAGCCTCAAGAAGCTCATTATACGTATCCGTGGCCCTCTCCAAACTGTTACCCTTGATGTAGTTCTGGGCAATCATCTTGATGAGCGTTTCCTTACGCTCGAACGACGTCTGCTCGGGGAACTTGGGTCTGTAGGAAGCAGGAAGCACCAACTGGTGGTCCCACGTGTAGGTGGAGGCCAACAACTCCAAACTCAAAGCAGCCTGAATAAAGTCGTTCTTCTTAATGTTTTCCTCGAACATCAGACTGATGAACGAGTGGAACAACTCCGGCTTGTTGGCGTTCTTCAAGTACGCATTAATGTTCAACTTGTGGAATGTTCTATCGTCCTCAAACTCAGGACCAACGGGCACGTGGTTCAAGTCGTTCAAAACTTCAAGGAACCCTGCCAAGTTCTGGATGAACTTCACCATCATAGGATAAGCCTCATCCTCACGGTCCAAACGAATCGTGGTCTTGAGTCTCTCAATGAATGAAAGCTGCTCATTAAGACCCGGCTTGTATGCCGTCCTGTAGAACACTTCATGGAGCCCAATAAGACATTCTCTCTCCACATCCACAATGGAGTCACTAAGAATATACTCCGACACAATGATGGTCCAGATGATCTTGACACTCACAGTCTGGCACGCGTTGTTACGTTGCAAAGCAAACAACATCAAGTCCTGGAGAATGGCATAGTTGTTGCTGATGAACTCGACCTGGTATCCTCCGAACATGGTGAGGTTGAACCGGGTGGTATCGTCAGGCGTAGCATCCCAGGCCAAAGCATCCCACAACTCATTGACGATATCGGCCACTCTATCACGAATCGAACCCGTGATCTGGTGACATGCTTTTCTGGGGATAGTTGAGAGATGTTCCACGGACACTGGAGCCAAAGTACACAACTTCAAGAGTGACTTGATGTAGTTACCCCAAAGAGATCTGTCGAACAAGTCTGGCTGTTCCACATTGGGAATGAAGTGGGCAATCATAAGCACGCGGAGAAGCTCCAAGGCCAGCAAACACCCTTCGGCAATCATGGCATATGCAGAAAGCCACTTATCTTCAGGGAAGTATTTACCCTGTCTCATGAGCTGGATGCCTCCCAAAATGGTCAAGATATCCTCATTGAGACCATTGTTGGATGTACACTTGGTGGGGTCGAAGAAATCGTTCTTGATGTCGGTTCCAGAAATCAAGTAGAACCCGTCGGGTCCGGCAGCCTCGTGGCCGATCTTAGCCACGTACACGAAGATGGTGGCCAATTCCACTAAAACCTCCACCACCACTTCAGATTCCACCACCGAGTCACAGAACATCTCGGGGAATGGGTACTCACGCTGGAACAATTGCGTGAACGCCCGCTTGCTGTTGAAATAATCATGGCTTCTCGTGTACTTGTTGTACTTGATGAAAGTTCTGGAAAGAGCACCCAAATGCTTGACCAATGAGAAGCAAATATGTTGCACTCCCGGCTTATCCATGTTCTCCAGGAGAAGCTCACACACACAGTTCATGACGGAAGAAGCCAAACGGATGGCCTCGATGTCCAACGGGCCTAAGTACACCTCCATACACCACACCACACACTTGCCCACCAAATCGTTCATGGTATCGATGTTGCGAGAGATCTTGCATGCAAAGAGACGCTGGATAAGAAGCATCTTGGTGAGCACAATCTTGTGGTCCTTGGTAGCAGCGATGTTGCGCTTATCGAACTGTTCTTCGTCCACACCCAAACCTCTGACACCGACTGAGTCAATGAAGGAGGTAATCACGTCCAACAACTGTGCAGGATGGAAGTATTCTTCGAAAGCAAGCACGAAATCAGGCAATTCCATGATAAGCACCTGGTCATTAATAAGAGCCTGGGACTGGATATTGACAAAGAACGAGGCCGATTTGAAGAGCGACTTCAAGGCTCTCATGAAGTGATCTGAATCTCCCTTTTGGGTAGGGTAAAGGGAGATCTTGATGAGAAGGGCCACGATACGGCACACAGACCTCGACATGGAGTTCCAGTTGGATTGGGCCTGGGTGAAAATCTCCGAGATCTTGTTCAAGAGGAAAACTCCCACGTTGGTCTGGATATCCTTTTCATTCACGAACGTATCAAACATGTAGAGGTACTGGTCCTGCTTACCGAAAATGGTGTCCAATAACTGCACAATGGTCTTGAAGGTGATGTCCAAGAGCATCTCGTATTGAGGGTTTCCTTGTTTGGACAAGCAAATCTCGGCAATCTTGAAGAAAGACGACAAAAGCTCGGGGAAAAAACGCACCATCTGGTAAATATCCAACTTGCAGAAATCCACCAACGAGCTGTTGAGCTCATCAATACCCTGAGGTCCCGAGTAGAAGAACCGCTCACACTGGAAGATGTTCTCAATGCATCCCTCTGTGTTGTAATCCTTTCCAATGTACTCGGTGTGGATCTGCACCTGAGCCACGGGCAGTTTGCGGCCATCAATTCCCCACAATTCCACATTGTAAAAGTCCTTACGGTTGTACTCCACCAACCGGCTGCCACTACGGTACATCACCTCTCCTGTACCCACTAGCACTCCGTTAACGTACAAGGCAAGAGCAATGGCATCTTGACGAAGAGTCTTTTTTCCGGCGACTTTGGCGATTCCGTTGACCTTAACAATTTCTCCAATCAGCTCGTTGGAAAGCGTCGACACGAATTGCCACGTGGGCTTCTCGATCTGGTTAGAAGCCTTGGCAAACGTGATTCCGGGGTCATTTGGTGCACTGATTTCCACCGTCAACAAGTCGTCCTTGCCGGTTTCTCCAAGCATGGAGATCTTGCCCATCTTCAAGTAGATCCGCTCGTAATTCTCGGCCAACGGGTCGAAAAAGATAGGCTTGATCTTGGCAATTGGAGCACTCTTACTATCGGTAGCGTGTCCATTAGAAGACGACGTCACATCAAGGTAATCCTCCGATTCCGAGAGCTGGTGCTTGAACTCCTTGACGGAAACAACCAACTTCTCTGCACGTGGGTTGACTGCAATACCCTCGTTGGAACCACTGATGATCCGGTCCACAGCTTCTCCCCATCCATTGTTCTCCACTTTGCTGGCATCAAACTTCTTAGCGGAGAGGTACGAGCCGTACAACTTAATGGAGAACTGGTGGGAGGCTCCAGAAGCCAAAGAGCCCTGGTTCCGGGAAAAGATACGTGTGATATCGGCCACACCGGCAGCCACACCCTTCTTGACCCTGCTAATTTGCAGCACCGTGACATCCTTATGAGGCAAGTCCACCTCCTCGGTCAAAACAGCCACCAAGTAAACCCGGTTGTTTTCCACCTCGGAGGCAGGAATATTCCGGAAAAGAGCAGCGGAGATCTTCTCCACAAACACCAATTCGTCCACAGAATTAGTGTGCACGGCAAACGCTTCAGTCAACCGTTTCTTGGTGTTACGGATGTACAAGTATGCAATCATACCTGCAAAACCCGAAGGCTGGAAGCTGGAAGAACCACTAACGGACTTGAAGTCCACCAAAATGTGCGATGGAGGCTCGTGCACAAGCTTTTGGTTACGAGCCGGCTCCAACACAAAGGCCAGGCGGTTGTAGTGGGCGTTGATGGGGAATTTCGGGTACAACGCACACAATTCCTGGTTCAAGGCCAACTGCGAGGGAGACGCATTGTCCAACGACACCAAGGAACCGGAAAAAGCGTTCCGGGCCAAAATGGCCTTGTAGCCCGAGATGTCGGTGTTCTTGAAGTCCAAATCGTAGGACTTTTCGTTCAACCGAGCAGCCTTCAGCGCCAACTTCTTGGGGATCTTGTTCAACAAGAACGTAGCAGTTTCCTTGGCCACCTGCACCTCGTTCTCGGTCAAGGCATTGTGGGTCAACTTGATTCTGTTCTCGTCCAAGCCATGGTAGATCTCCGAGAGCTTGTTGAAGAGCCGGAACTCTCCAATGGAGTAGAGCGCAAAAATATGCGACGTCAAGAGGTTCATGGCATACACGATCTCACTGACCAAGTCTCCAGCAAACGTGAAACTGTCAAAAGGCAAGGGGGGAATCACGGCACGTGCACCCTCTGCTAAGCCGTTGGTGGCCTCGTTGTAGCGGATCTCCAGCTGCTTCAAAGTAGGAGCCAAGGTCTCTCCAACATTCACATTGTTGTAGTCGTCCGCAACCTTCATCAAGTTGAGGGGGAGCTCCTCGATGACCTCCACGTACTTCAAAGGGAACACCACCACCTGGATGTTCAAGCCGGGTAAGTCGTCCAAATTGACGGAGTGGATGGTGTAGTCGTGGGGGAACGGGCGGGTGAGCGAGTAGCCACGGGCCCATTTATCGTCCTTGGTCTCGAAAATGTACACCTCGTCTCCGGAGTACAAGTTTTTGAAGTTGTCATTTTTCAAAGTGGGGTGCTTGTCGAAGGGGAGGAAAGGCTTGAAGAGTCTTCCATGGAGGAAGTGCTCTGTGGGGGACCAAGTCATGATCCAGAGAAGTTTCGGGGGGAGTTTCGGGGGAGTTTCAGGGGAGTTTCAGAAATGCAAGCGTTCTGAGGATGGGGAAGGGCCTGTCTCCAAGAGTTTCACTGAGAATCGGGCGTGGATTTTCTTGGTGGGTGGAGAAAAGAGAGGAGGAGTGGGAGGTGGCTTTCGCTGGCCGCTGACGAGTGGGTGCGCGGGGCCTGCATGTGGATGGTGGGCCTGCATACACGGCGCATTGTACGCATCGCTCGCAGTTTCCGGCATATACGCGTTTTCTCCTGCATCGCGTAGGCCCTATCTCTTATTTCACTTACCCTGAACCACCACCATTCCACCCCGAAATTCCCGCGTGCACGGGCCTCCTAAAGGGTGCACGGAAAGCGGAATGGTTGTATACAGTCCGGGGTACGGGTTTTCCCGCCTTTTCCTGCATCTGTCCCCTATTCTATGGCCGTCCGCCGGGCCCCTATTGTTCAAGGGCTGTTGTTCGTGTGCACGGGTGTGCACCTCGGGGCTGTACTCTGCATTGTCTTCCGTGCATCGTGCCATCATTTGTCCTGCACATGCGCCGTGCGTTGAAAGTATACGCCCATTGAACCCATGAGGTTGACACCATGTCAACAAGCCAGGCTTTTATTCGGAGTGTTGTTCGAGTAAGTGTGGCTTTGTGAAGAGAGCTGTAGTCACGTGAGCCTTATATGTAGGTGTGGGACATTTCCATGGCAAAATGCACAAATGCGTAATTCAGCAATTCGAGATTCAATACAGTGTTTTTGAAAACGACTCAACCCGCACGATACAGAGTTTTTCATAACTACAGTGTTTTTGAAAACTATTCAAACCAGTGCGATAAAACGAATCAAACCACACTAGCAAAATTTAATACTTAGAAGAGTTTCGTACCCCTTTAACTCCATTCCGTCCATTTTGACCTTATTAAAAGACTCCCAAATGTCTCCCAAATGACCCCAAATGTCTCCCAAATGACCCCAAATGACCCCAAATGACCCCAAATGACCCCAAATGACCCCAAATGTCTCCCAAATGACCCCAAATGACCCCAAATGTCTCCCAAATGACCCCAAATGACCCCAAATGTCTCCCAAATGTCTCCCAAATGACCCCAAATGTCTCCCAAATGTCCCCAAAAGTCTCCCAAAAGTCTCCCAAATGTCCCCAAATGTCTCCCAAATGTCTCCCAAATGTACTACTTATGAGGCAATCCTCCAGATTCAACATTTCATCACATTGAATTCTAAAAGTTGGTGTGAACATTTGGTTTGAAAGACTGTGCGAAGGAGTACGAAACATTTTGCTTTCGGTGGTTTGAATAGTTTTCAAAAACACTATATTCAAATGAGCGAAGCAAAATGTTCAAACCACACTAGCAAAATTAAACAAACTGATAAATCATTTGGACTTATCAATTGAGGTAAAGCGAATGATTAGATGTCTCGGGGCAAAATTAGCCTTAGCATATTCTCAAACTTTAAATATGTAAGAAGAAGATGTTACTTTATTGAACATTTTCACGAATGTAGAGCTTTTAGTGGGCCATTTTTGGTAAGCAGAACTGGCGATGCGGGATGAACCGAACGTAAAGTTAAAGTGCCAGAATTCACGCTAATCAGACACCACAAAAGGTGTTAGTTCATCNACCATTTTTGGTAAGCAGAACTGGCGATGCGGGATAAACCGAACGTAAAGTTAAAGTGCCAGAATTCACGCTAATCAGACACCACAAAAGGTGTTAGTTCATCTAGACAGCCGGACGGTGG
>NKZA01000281.1:0-12785 GCA_002374405.1 Metschnikowia cubensis
ATTACGGAAAACCAGACGATGAATTTCATGATAAGGAGACTAACCAGAGGAACGAATTTGGGAAAAAATTTGCTACGTATCCTAAGGTCGGATATTTCTCTCTTCATGATGTCAAGTCATATCCCACTGAATTGGGTTATGCAACAAAAGACCATAACATTTACTACAACCTTTACTAAAATCTTTACTACAATCTTTACTACAATTTTTGTTAAATGTTTACTACAATCTTCACTACAATCTTCACTACAATCTTTACTAGAACATTTACCATAACATTTACCATAACATTTACCATAACATTTACTAGAACATTTACTTCAATCAATACTAGAACATTTACTAAAATCTTTACTAAAATCTTTACTAAAATCTTTGCTGAAATCTTTACTACAACCTTTACTAGAACTTTTACTAGAACTTTTACTACAATCTTTACTAAAATCTTTACTATAATCTTTACTATAATCTTTACTAAAATCTTTACTATAATCTTTACTAAAATCTTTACCATAACCTTTACTACAATCTTTACTACAATCTTTACTAGAACATTTACTACAACATTCACCATAACCACCAAAGATATCTCTACATGTGTGTGCATATATATTGGTATATTCTTGTTATAGCGTCTCGTGCTAGGAAAACTGTAGTCGTTGATGAGTCCTCAAAAGGAGGCATCTGAGCTGTGTATAACTATTCAAGGGGGGGAGTAGGCAATGTGCTTGTACCAGGTGGAGAGTCCGATACCTCCATAGGTGGATCTCATACCATAACATTTACCATATTTCCTAGAACATTTACTAGAACATTCATTAGAACATTTATCATAACATTTACTACAATCTTTACCATAACATTTACTACAATCTTTACTATAATCTTTACTACAATCTATACTACAATCTTTCCTAGAATCTTTGCTAGAACATTTACCACAATCTTTACTACAATTTTTGTTAAAGTTTTGTTAAAGTTTTGTTATATTTTTACCATAATCTTCACTAAAACCTTTACCACAATCTTCACTAAAACCTTTACCACAACCCTTACTACACTCTACACAAGTATTCATTCCTTTATTCCCATTTGCCTCATTGATCCCTCTGCTCCAAAAAAAAGGAGCTTGCTTTGCACCTCAGAGGAATTTGTCGTGTTTAGTACTATAGGATCTTTGCCGTTATTGAAAAAAAAGCCTGGTACTTGTTCATACAGATTTCCTCAAAGGTCATCTTTCCCAATCCAAATTTCACGTCATCTGATCAACAACTTATGGTGTGTAGCAATAACAGGCAATACACGAGGACCCGTATTTGATAGCACAGGAGCAAAAGCCTGATGCCCCTCTCACTGAAAGTCCTTTCTCTCCTCTTTGATCGCGAAAACCCACAACATAGGTTTGACATCGGAGGTTGCACTCTCGTCAACCTAAATATGGTAGTCTAGTGCTGCAGAGTATATAGCGGAGCAAGGAATCGCGATAGGGAATCGTCCAGTTTATCATCTATGAATAGTAGAGTGCATTAAGCAACCATTCCCAAGGCTCGCCTGTGCTCGATATATCTCCAGTAAGCCTCCTTGGTTCTGTTCCTCCAGTAGTAGCCCGTCTTGATCATGAGCAAGAACGTGCTGATACAGAACAAGCAGATAAAGGCAGCAGCAATAAAACACTTCTTCAAGCCCTGGTTTTCTATCCACGGAGTAATGCCATAACTCATGGCAAAGCTCATGGTGTTTCGGATCACAATCACCGTAGCCAATGCCTCACACGACACTTCATGGTAGCAGTCGATCACATACGTCACGGCATTGACACAGCCAATGAGGCATAAACCCGCCATGAGACCCAAACCGAAAACAACCCCAAACCAATGGATTCCATATGACGCCCCCACGCCCCAAAGAATTAGCGAGCAGGGCCCAAGCACCGCATACACTGAAAGCGCCCACAAGCGGTCCTCGGCCTGCGAGTCCCCCTTTCTCCGCTTGGCAAGCCGTACCTTCAACCAGTCCGACACCCAGCCCGCATAGAAGTAGATGAGCACGGCAAAAATACACGGAGACAAGTACGCCAAACCACACATGGCGCTGGAGAAATTGTAGGGCTCTGCGCTCAACACCAAGGCCTCGGTGGCGTTCAACACCGTATACCAGAAAAGCGAAGCTCCATAGAGGAATCCCGCCCATAGCACCACGGGGAACCGCAACATGTAGAATGGAGCCTTGAAGTACTCCCACAAGAGAAATTTGGACTTGACGCCGGAAGTCACCGAAAGCCGTTGCAAAAAGCTCTTCACGGGGGCGTACTCCGGTACCTTATCCTCGGAAATCAACGTGGCATAGTTGTTGAGAGCCATTTCCGGGTATACCTCTGCCCGCACACTCACAATGGCATTGAGCTTCTGGCCAAAGTCACCATTTTCGCCACCGCTGTCGCCTTCACTATCCCCATTTGAGCCTTCTTTGGTCAAATGCTGCACCTGGCCGTTGCTGGTGATCACACTAATTGGATTTCCTTGCTCATTGTTATGAACCCGCAACTTCCTCTCATAATTGGTCTCCTCCATCAACAAAAACAACACCACAAAGCTGATGGAGCAGAAAATACACGACCAGAAAATCACCCAACGCCACCCGCCTACAGCGAGGTCACGTGAGTTTTCATTGATGAAGCCAGCAATCATGGGTGCCGCGTAGTTGGACCCAAAGAGGGAGCATGCGTAGATCCCCATATAGGTGGCCCTTTCGTGCTCAAAAAAAAGGTCAGAGATGGTTGCTTCGGGTAACGCCTCAATGGGCGCCACCGCACACCCCGCCAAGATCTTGGCCGCTATCCATTCGCCATTGGTGGTGATATATGGTTGCCACACGTAGAGCATGGCGCAGCTTAGCGTGGAGAAAAGGTACACCGGCCTCTTTCCAAACTGCATGGCCAATGGCTGCGAGATCAAGCACCCCAACCCCAAGAAGAGAAACGTGTATCCTGTTCCAGCATTGATATCCGCCACCGACATATGGACGCCCGGCGCCCCGGCAATATCCGGGATGATCAGGTAGATACACGAGCCCGGGATCCCGGTGGCAAACACGTACAACACCACACAGAACATGTGGACCATTTTGCGGGCGTAAGTCCAGTTCAACGGGTCGTTGGGGTCATCGGACGGTGTGGGGATAAGCACGATTTCTGAATGGTCCGAGTCAATGTCCACCAAGTGGGTGCTTCCTGGCACCGCACTGTAGTCAATCATGAAGGGCGTGTATAAAAGAAAGACGAGCTCAAAAGGGAGAGAGTCAGAAAAAGGGGGTATTAAAGGAGAAAGGGAAAGGAAAAGAAGTGAGGAGAAAAAGAGGCGGTCATGGGGAGGGACGGGGACTTTATAGCTGGAGATAAGGCCTTATCGCGGGGAGTACTGGGTGCAGCATCATGGCTGCGAAATATACCGCATTCGGTAACCCGATTCCGCTCAGCGCACTTTAGATAACAGCAGTAGATCCAGGTACCGGATTGGGTTTTGTATGTGGAAGAGGATGCGGTGTAGAGGCAAAACACAGGAGAAAGTAATCTGAAACGGCCATGAAACCCATGAAACCGATCTGAAACACCCATGAAACACCCATGAAACACCCATGAAACCGATCTGAAACACCCATGGACAGGTGTGAAACTCGTACGTGCGCTGGACCTTGACTAAAAACGGAATTGTTCGGAATTTGGGCGTACTGCACACAGGCTATCATAACTTTATCGCAGTGTTCCACATTTACAGGAAACTGGGGACAGCACTCTTTGACGAACAAAATAAATGGACAGGGAAATAGAGACAAATTAAGAAGGATAGAAGAACGTACTGCATAGTGTGTTTTGTTTCTAAACTCCCTATGTACGCTTAGATTATTTTCAGTATACTTTAAGCTTCAATACACTACTGTACTGTCATTTACACTGAGTATATGAGTCTGAACTGTACTGCTATACACTACTACTATTTTGTTCTTTGATACATTCATGCCTGACTTATACTTCGTTGGTGGTTCCTCGAGAGGAACTGAAGTAGCTCATATAAGTTTGAGAGAACATGTCACTGGAAAACTCTCCCATAATGCGAGGAGTGCTGTACAATATCCAAAAGTATAGCACTACGTACAGCAATGGGACGCATTTAGGAATGACATTGTTACGATCAGAACAAATCGACATCAACGCTGGGGAGGTCTGCTCCGCCACAGGAGTGCCCTAACTATTTAGGATGTTGTGAAGCGTCTCTGCCTCATGCTTTGTGTAAGACGTTTGACCAGCACACATCCTGTTGAACTTGAAGCATTAGTACAGAGTGTACTGCATGCTTAAGTAATGTTTACAGATGAAACAAGGGGAAAAGTTCTTGGCTAGTTTTAGTAGTTCTCGTCTAATTCTAGTAGTTCTCGTCTAGTTCTAGTAGTTCTCGTCCAGTTCTAGTAGTTCTTGTCTAGTTCTAGTAGTTCTCGTCTAGACTTTGGCCATTGGCTTGCAGAGACAATTGGAGTACAGTGTTTTGAAAACTATTCAAACCAGCGCCGCAAAATGTTTCGTATGCCTTTCCACAGTCTTTCAAACCAAACGCTCACACCAACTCTCATTAGAATTCACTAATTGAAATGTTGAATCTGGAGAATTGCCTTATATGTAGTACATTTGGGGTCATTGGGAGTCTTTCAATACAGTGTTTTTGAAAACTATTCAAACCAAAGCGACAAAATGTTTCGCAATCCTTTTTACAGTCTTTCAAACCAAATGTTCACACCAACTTTCATTAAAATTCACTATTTGAAATGTTGAATCTGGATGACTGTCTAATAGGTAAAAAAACTAGGAGTCCTGAAATATCACTCAAGGGTCAAACCGGACGGAACTAAGTAGAGGTACGAAACTTTTGAGTCTTTGGTTTGTTTAATTTGCTAGTGTGGTTTGAATTGATTTATGGTGCAGATTTGAATAGTTTCAAAAACACTGTAGTAGACGGAGGACCGGGACAGACAGAGTCTTTAAACGACGAGGACCTCATGGTAGGAGGACAGAAATTGAAAATAAGGATGTCGGAGTCTAGGTTTAGAGACGCATCCTAATACAGTGTTTTTCAAAACGATTCAAACCAAAGCGACAAAATGGTTCGCAATCCTTCGCACAGTCTTTCAAACCAAATGGTAATGTTTCACACCAACTTTCATTAAAATTCAATGTATGAGGTTTTATATTTTTTATAGATTCATTTCATTACCCTACCAAAAGTGTAATGATCCATATTTTTTCTTAATGCATATGAATATATTATTTATAATTTATTAAAAAAGTAAGTAAGTAAGTAAGTAAGTGATAATGATTATGATTATGATTATGATTACTATCTAATAAATATTTACTTTATAAAGAAGCTAATTAAATACGACTTTCTTTAGTATTCATTAATTTTAGATTATAACTAAGTTTAGAATATTAATAATCCTAAATAAAAAAATTATATTTACTATTATTTTTTATAATAAATTCTAACATAGGTATTGTATTTTTATACGATAACCTGTTTACATCATATTTTTTATACTATTTAACGCGTCTAGTCCATGATAGTATGAGATAATCACTGGAGAGTCTATTCCAGTTGTGCTAGTTATATCAACGACTCCATTCCAGTCAAGCTAGCCATACTAACGACTCCATTCCAGTCAGCTAGCCATACTAACGAGTCCATTCCAGTCAAGCTAGCCATACTAAAGAGTCCATTCCAGTCAGCTAGCCATACTACTCCTACCCTCAAGTCTACTCCTACGTTCTGATTCTATAGTGGACCTTCTCCTCTAGCACTCTAGTCTGGACAAGCTGAACACCGAGATACTGGGATAAACAGAAACAGGGATAAGATGATGGATGGGCACGAGAGATAGTAACTACTTATTGCCGGCCAAGCCAGACTACCAAATAATACAAGTCAAGGGTTTGCTGTGCTTGGGTTAGCAGTACTTGAGATCAGCTATTTGGGAACATACCGATATTGCATCTTATTCTACACTCATTCCCATTCACCTGACTCAACATTATAGTTTGTTTTGATAAACAACAATTTTTTGTGTACCCTATGAAAATTTAAATCTGGATGTTTGTGTAATAGGTAATAAATTTAGGAGCCTTGCAGTATTAGTCAAGGTTCAAACCGAAAAGAACTGAACTGGAAGGCGTATGATACTTTTTGAATGATTGGTTTGTTTAATTTGCTCGTGTCGTTTGAATTGTTTGATCGCGCTGGTTTGAATAGTTTTCAGAAACATTGTATACAGTGTTTTTCAAAACTATTCAAATGAGTGTGGCAAAATGTTCAACCACACTATCAAAATTAAACAAACTGGAGTCAAAAAGCTTCGTACTTATGACTAAAAAAATCCTAAGGCTCAAGGATTTGAAATAAGCTGTTTATGTGAAGTCTTGATTAAATATTAAAAACAGTAACCTATTGAATTCTTGGTTTGTTTAATTTGGTAATGTGGTTTGAATCATTTTATCGTGGGTAGTAGTAGGAGTAATAGTACTAGTAGTAGGAGTAGTAGTAGTGTAGTAGTGTAGTAGTGTAGTAGTGTAGTAGTGTAGTAGTGTAGTAGTGTAGTACAGCAGGTTTGGTTTGAATCGTTTTGAAAAACACTGTACATGAAGATGACTAAGTTTCACACTAAAGTGAATAGTTGAAACCTGATAACCATTCCAGAATACGGGAGTGTATCTCAACACCTCCAACTATAAGTATTGAAATGGACGCCCTAGCAAAAAGGTAAAGTCTCGTGGGTAGTCAATTTGTAATGCGTTTCTGCTGTCTGTAGTATGATACAGTGTTTTTCATAACTATTCAAACCCGCACGATAAAAAGATTCAAACCACACTAGCAAATTAAACAAACCAATCATTCAAAAAAGTTCGTATGCCTTGCCACAGTCCTTCAAAGCAAATGGCGTAATGTTTTACACCAACTTTCATCAGAATTCAATGTTCTGAAATCTTAAACCTAGATGATTGCCATTTATGTACTACATTTGGGAGTCTTACAGTACCAGTGAACGGCTAGGATGGACGGAAGTGAACTGGAGAGGGTTCGAAACGTTTTGAATTATTGGTTTGAATCGTTTTGTCACACTGGTTTGAATCATTATATCTTGTTGGTTCGAAACATTTTGATAGGTTGGTTTGAATAGTTTTCAAAAACACGGTATATACAGTATTTTTTAAATCTATTCAAACCTGGGCTATAAAACGATTTAAACCACACTAGCAAATTAAACCAACCAATAATTCAAAAGTATCGTACGCCCAGCTCAGTTCCTTTCGGTTTTGACTGGTTTTGAGCCCTGACTAATATTGCAAGACTCCTGAATTCATATAAGACAATCATCAGATCAACTTTTCATTACATTGAATTTTATAAGCTGGCGAAGCATTACGCCATTTGGTTTGAAGCGTTGGGCGAAAGTGTACGAAACATTTTGCTGTGTTGGTTTGAATAGTTATGAAAAGCACTGTATTATTACGATGTGTAACCACTTGAGAAGAAGTTACTCCAGGAAAGAAGTTCTTACTTCAGGACGAGAAGAGTTGTCGTTGTCAGTGCTCATTGAAGTATTATCGATACGGGATCTTTTGGTGGGTCTGGTTTCTAGGCATTTTGGTACAGTTTTTTTCGAAACTATTCAAATCCGTACGATGAAGAGATTCAAACCACACTAGCAAATTAAACAAACCACTAATTTAAAGAGTGTCTTACCCGTCCCACTTCAGTTCCGTCAGTTTAGACCCTTGATTAATATTGAAAGACTCCAAGACTCCCAAGACTCCAAGACTCCAAGACTTCCAAGACTTCCAAGACTTCCAAGACTCCAAAATGTCTCCAAAAAACTCCAAAAAGCTCCAAAATGTCTCCAAAAAACTCTAAAAACCTCTAAAAAACTCTAAAAAACTCTAAAATGTCTCCAAAACTCCAAAATATTTACATATAAGGCAATCATCCAGATTCAACACTTCATCACATTGAATTCTAATCAAAGTTGGCGTCAAACATTACCATTGGTTTAAAAGATCCCGAAAGAGTACGAAACATTCTGTCTCCTGGTTTAAATAATTTTTAAAAACACTGTACGCTGGTGTTAATAAAATCATGGTGTTGGATTGTTGAGAAACGGTTATGTACTGAGATACTTGTGGTTCCTCGAACGAGGGAATGGGACTACTGAAACAGTGACGAAAAGAACCGATGAATCACAGTCAGTGCTATGAATTGGTCAGACTCCGTGCTGTTTTCTGATATACCTTTCTCCTTTCTGATGTAGATTATGAGCACTGCCTTATATGCTAGACCGGAATTGGGGACCGCGGCCGGAATTGCCAGTTACCGGACCTCCACAAGCCCACCACGAAACATTTTCAGCTGCAAATACCACCATAGTGATGTCCGGAATTCCTGGATTCCAGTAAACCTATTTTTAGCTCCGTACAATGGAAAAATGGTGACTTGCGTTGGGCCTTTTTCTGCTGAGGTAGCCGGGTGTACGGGTGTGTTTTGCACCCATTCAAGTTGAATTCCGAGGTTGCGCTCCCCACGGCCAATCAAACATCTCGTGAGGAATACCGGGGTACGAAAGTCGAAAACATCGCCATCCAGAGAAAGGGTGAACACACTGGAGCACGGATAGCCCTTGGTGTGTGTACAAAGCCGTCAATACTCGGTACTGATGTTTACTTTTCGTCAATCTACAGCATGTAGAAAACAGGAGAGTGGATGGACGGTATCGGGGTGTACTGGCCTGTGGACAACTATCCGGTGTACTGGCCTGTGGACAACTATCCGGTGTACTGGCCTGTGGACAACTATCCGGTGTACTGGCCTGTGGACAACTATCCCGGTGTACTGGCCTGTGGACAACTATCCCGGTGTACCGGTGTCGCGCGGCCAATCACGGCCCTATGTTTTCTCGTTACCAAGGCAGCGAAAAAAACCCCCACCACTCACTCTTACCACCACATCATCTTCACCCCCCCACATCATGGTCCCCCTCAGAAGTCTCCGTACTATGAGCAGTAGCGCCAGATTGGCCAAGCCCGCCGTGGCCGCCCCCGTCACTCAGTATTTGCCCACCGGCGGGTCCACGCAGGCAGTATGGCCCAAAGGGTTCAGACAAGCCCGCCCCAAGACCTGGGAGGAAAGCGGCGAGTCAGCATTGTCCAAGGCCACCAAGTTTTTTCTCCTCAATGAAATCGCCCGTGGTATGTACATTTGCATGGAAATGTATTTCCGCTCCCCCTACACCATTTACTACCCCTTTGAAAAAGGGCCCATCTCGCCGCGGTTCAGAGGAGAGCACGCTTTGCGCAGATACCCCAGTGGTGAGGAGCGGTGCATTGCGTGTAAGTTGTGCGAGGCAATTTGTCCTGCGCAGGCCATTACCATTGAGGCCGAGGAGCGTGTGGACGGGTCTAGAAGAACCTACAAATACGACATTGACATGACCAAGTGCATCTACTGCGGGTACTGCCAGGAGTCGTGCCCCGTGGATGCGATTGTGGAGTCGCCCAACGTGGAGTATAGTACCGAGACCCGTGAGGAGCTATTGTACAATAAGGAGAAGTTGTTGGAGAATGGCGACAAGTGGGAGCAGGAGTTGCAGTACTGTATCGACGCTGATGCTCCGTACAGGTAACCGGCTAGTGGAAGCTAGCCAACAAAGATCCAGCGAAGAGGATAGTCCAGAGGATAGTTGAGCCGAGGCTAAGCTAAAGAGAAGTATAAGAAGAGAAATATGAAGTTGGAGAGAAGAGACTGTATAGCCAACAAAGCTAGTGCAGCGAAGAGGATAGTCCAGAGGAGAGTCCAGAGGAGAGTCCAGAGGATAGTCCAGAGGATAGTCCAGAGGAGAGTCCAGAGGATAGTCCAGAGGATAGTCCAGAGGATAGTCCAGAGGATAGTCCAGAGGATAGTCCAGAGGATAATTGAGCCGAGGCTAACCCAAAGAGAAGTATAAGAAGAGAAATATGAAGTTGACAGAGTCTTAGTTGAGTCTTTTCGAATGAGACTGGAGACTGGATCTGTTAAAACTGGAAAGTCTAAAAGTCGAGGTCTGAGTCAGGGGTCAAGGAAACTTTTTAGAAGTCTGTTCGGTTCATGAACCTCGATCACGGCCTGGCTTACGGCCTGGTTTACGGCCCGAGTCAACCGAAGGTTTAGTATGAACTGGTAACGAAAGTGTTTGGACCCGAAGACAGAACCTGAGACTGAGACAAAAGGGTCGTTGATAAGTCAGCAACGCCCAGCATCGCATCAATAGGAATGGTCCTATGAGTGACCATCAATACACGTATACTAAAGAGGTGTGAAGCTTCAACCACATAATGGCAAGTGGTAAAATGCAGTGCTTGAAGAGGCATAAGTTCAGGGGTCCTAGCTGATATCACACCAAGCTGTGTACAACAGTAGTGCAATGAGTATACTGATGTTTGTAGTGTCTTGTGTGATGTCAGCTGAGTCTAGGCTGGGTTATGGTGGATCCACAGCATATGGGTTGAAATTTAAGAGAAGATCTTTAGAGATTCTCAACTCACTACAGTACCAGACTACAGTACCAGACTACACTACACTACCACACTACACTACACTACCACACTACACTACACTACCACACTACACTACCACACTACACTACCACACTACACTACCACTTAACAGTCTATTCAATAGCACTCTGTATACTCCACCATATACTTTTCTTTATCCGCCATACCGATAGTTCCATACAGTGCTTTTCAAAACTATTCAAACTCGTGCCATAAAAAGATTCAAACCACACTAGCAAATTATACAAACCAATAATTTAAAGAGTTTCATACCTCTACTTCAGTTCCGTCCGTCTTAACCCTTGATGAATATTGCAAGACTCGTAAATTTATTACATAAAACAATCCTCTAGTTTAAGATTTCAGAATAGTGACTTCTGATGAAAGTTGGTGTGAACTTTTGGTTTGAAAGACTGCGAAGGAGTACGAAGCATTTTGTTGCGCTGGTTTGAATAGTTTTTAAAAACACTGTACTGTAAGACTCCCAAATTTATCACACAAGATAATCCTCTAGTTTAAGATTTCAGAACATTGAATTCCAATGAAAGTTTAAAAGATTACGCCATTTTCTGTTTCTAAGGACATTGACAACTTTTCGGACTCCACGGAAAGCCACCAGGAACGGTACTCCTCTGGTATTTTATTCTGGTGGTGAAGGGTAAGGTCAGGCCCTGAGAGCGTGCCCTTGCTTTCAAAATCCTATAAACTCCTGCCACCTCCGGGTCGTGAGGAATGAGAGGAGTTTCTCCAGTTCCAGACTCAAAGTTGAAAGGAGAAACTGCATTATTGGACAGATGAAGAGTCACAGCAGCCATTTTCAGAAAGAGTCACAGCAGCCATTTTCAAAGAGTCACAGCAGCCATTTTCAAAGAGTCACAGCAGCCATTTTCAAAGAGTCACAGCAGCCCCTTCATCCACATGGTCATCAATACCTTCAGATTTCTTTGGTGGGGCCAAAGCTCTGCATAAACCCTCCTCACTCCAAGAAGCTACTGAAGTAAGTCCAAATCATGAACCAAATTAATCAATATAGTACCTCCCCCCAGAGTTTGCGAACGGCGCCAAGGCTTCTCGTCAAAGTATTGCAGAGCTTTGGCCCCACCAAAGAAATCTGAAGGTATTGGTTGACCCACCTGATGTAAGTGGTTCTTTGCAGCCACAATATATGGATTAAATCGACGGTGGTGGCCAATCAAGAGTTTCACATTCACTTCACAGTAGTCAATCAACGACATGCAAACTTCTACAGATGATGCCAAGGGTTTTTCCACGTGAATACCTTTGGCAGCTAACTTAATACCAAGAGAGGTGTGTGTATGATTTGGAGTCAGGATTATTAAGACTGTGCGTAGGGTTACGGAACTTTTTGAATAATTTTGCCAAGCTGCTTTGAATAATTTTGCCAAGGTGTTTTGAATAGTTTTGCCAAGGTGTTTTGAATAGTTTTGCCAAGCTGCTTTGAATAATTTTGCCAAGGTGTTTTGAAGAATTTTGCCAAGGTGTTTTGAATTGTTTTGCCAAGGTGTTTTGAATAATTCTAAGAGCACTTGAAAACCACTTGAAACCACTGTATATGTGGATAGTGGAGTCTATCCAGGGAATCGGTACAGCTGCTATGATTTGGTGGACTTGATAGGCAATAACTGATTCACTGGAACTTGCTGCTTTGTATGGGCAAGTGAGTAGTTCCTCGACTGCCTCTTCTGGTACAGGTTTATACGTCAAATAAGTTTTTCCACTTTCCAACATCAGCTGAATCAAACAAGAGAAAGAACCCTGCATCACTCTGACCAGGTGACTGAAAATAGAATGTAGTGAAACTAGAATGTACATCCTATGACCAGGTCTGAAAATGGAATTTAGTGAAACTAGAATATACATCCTATGACCAGGTCTGAAAATGGAATGTAGTGAAACTAGAATATACATCCTAAACAGGTGACTGAAAATAGAAAGCTCTACCTCCATGCATTCTTGGACCTCAACAAGGGCAGATTTGTCACCTAACCTAGTAGCTTCGAAACGGCAGTTTTGGTCAATGGCATTGCGGATATTGTCAAAATCGTGCCTTCCGAGGGCTCCTCTCAAGAGATCGAAGCTACGTACTCGCCCGGAATCATGAACTTAACAGAGGCCATAGATCACGCAGCAGAGAATATGT
>NKZA01000251.1:0-17293 GCA_002374405.1 Metschnikowia cubensis
GCGTGTGATAAAGAAATGAGAGCTCATGATACTAACGGAACGTTTGAGTTAGTCGAACTACCAAAAGGGCGGAAACCAATAGGTGTCAAGTGGTCACTAAAAGATAACGAAGTATATAAAGCAAGACTTGTGGTCTCAGGGAACTTTCAGAAGGAAGGTATTGACTATCAAGAAACATTCTCTCCGGTGATCAGATACGAGAGCTTAAGGATGGTTCTAGCCATTGCAGTGAAGCAAGGGTTGGTGATAAGACTGATGGATGTCACGACTGCGTTCTTGAATGGAGTGTTAGAAGAGGAGATCTACATGAGACAACCAGAATTTTAAAACTACAGTATTTTTAAAACTACAGTATTTTTAAAACTACAGCATTTTAAAACTACAGCATTTTAAAACTACAGCATTTTAAAACTACAGCATTTTAAAACTATTCAAAGCAGCACGATGAAACAATTCGAACACACTAGCAAAATTAAACACCAATATTTAACGTTTCATACCTCCTGTTCAGTTCCGTCCGTCTTAGCCCTTCACTGCTACTGCAAGACTCAGAAATATCCTACATATGAAGCAATGCTCAAGATATACATTTCAGAATAATGATTCTAATGAAGGATGGTGTGAAACTATTATGCCATGGTTTGAAAGACTGGGCGAAGGGTTACAAACCTTTTTGAACATTGGTTTGTTTACAGCGTTTTTCGAAACTATTCAAACCCGCATAATAAAACAATCAAACCACACTAGCAAAATTAAAGAACCCAATAATTCAAAAAGTTGCTATTTTGAATATTTAATTAAGATTCACATAAACCGCTTATTTCAATTTCTTGAACCTTAGCATTTTTTTAGTCATAAGTACAAAACTTTTTGACTTATCAGTTTACAGTGTTTTTGAAAACTATTCAAACCAACACAGCAAAATCGTACTCCTTCACACAATCAAACCAAATGGGTAATGCTCCACACCAACTTTAATTAAAATTCAATGTGATGAAAAGTTGAATCTGATTATGTACAGTGTTTTTGAAAACCATTCAAACCAGCGTAGCAAAATGTTCGTACTTCTTCACACAATCAAATCAAATGTTCACCAACTTTCATTAGATTCAAAATTCTGAAATGTTGAATCTGGAGGATTGCCTTATATGTAATAAATTCAGGAGTCTTGCAATAATCAAGGGTCAAAACGGACGGAACTGAACTGGAAGGGGTACGAAAGTCTATAAATTATGGCTTGTATAATTTGCTAGTGAGGTTTCATTGTGTGGTTTGAATAGTTTCGAAAAACACTGTATTTAATTAGCGTGGTTTGAACATTTTGCTGCACTCATTTGAATAGTTATGAAAGACTGTAATTTTGGTTTGAATAGTTTCAAAAAACACTGGACACGAACCTGTCAACGAATCACGAAACTTGAGTGACGAGATTCAGGGGAGTGTCAACGAATACCTAGCGTGTACGGAGGCAAGGTACTTCGTGGATATGTTGTACGCAGACCATTGAAAGGACAATAGGACTGTGCGATTCCTAGCCGAACTGAAAAGTATAAGAAGCGCTGTGGACCTGACATAGAACTTTGTCTTGTAAGGTACAACTTACATATCCCTGTATATTAATATATACTAAAACAAAAGTTGAAAACAAAAGTTGAAAGAACCACTAAAAAGACTACGTTGTCTACGTTGTCTACGTTGTCTACGTTGTCTACGTTGTCTACGTTGTCTACGTTGTCTACGTTGTCTACGTTGTCTACGTTGTCTACGTTGTCTACATCGCCTGTATCGCCTAGTACTTCATGTTCAATGTTCCATGTTTCACTAGGTCGGGCGCAGGATGCCTCTGAAGAGGAGGAAGACATTAAGCAATTGGCATGAGACGGCGGTAATTCATGACTCGAGTAAATATAAAACTGGCTAAGTTGAGTAGTGGTATGCGTGTAGTATTATGGGTTATGAGACAGATGTCACTTCAAGCATGCACTCCAGAACGGGTAGCCACACTCAAACCCCACAAAAAAATAGACCAAGAACAACACAAACGCAGCCCCGAAAATCACCATCTACACTCTTGTAATGGACAATTGAGTAATGAGTTTTAGTACCTCCACGCCGATCCTAAAAAGCGATAAAATAAAAATATTCGATGATAAAAAGTTTACTAAACTCAGTGCAAGTTTTATATTCATTGGCAATTTATTTCACCTTTTGGAGTCTCTATTATTTCATGAAATTGATTTTCATGATTTTCATGTTTTCATGACTGTATGATTTTCATGTTTTCATGAAATTGATCTTCATGTTTTTCATTAATAAAAACTACCAATCCACCTTTGACGAAATACTAACATTACCTACTCTGGTACTTGAACAACCGGTTTTACAGGTGCTGAAGGCTGTTTAGTCCATCTTTCCCGACCAATCGCTTATCGTTTCGTGTTCGTTAAGCTCCAACTCAAATATCCACAAGAAACTATCTTAGCATACATTTTTGTACAATATACGGTTCTTAATATTGCACATTCATATAGTGGAATTGATACGTTTTATTTTCCTTTAATAAGGATTTTCGTGGTCGTATTTGGTCATAATTATTGTATGTTCGCATGTTACCTAAACTGGATTCGGTGATGGAACCGAGTGGCTTATACAGTGTTTTTGAAAACTATTCAAACCAGCGTGATAAAACAATTCAAACCACACTATCAAATTAAACAAACAAATCGTTCACAAAGTATCGTACGCCTTTCACTCCAGTTCTTTTCGGTTTTGAGTCTTGACTAATATTTCAGGACTCCTAGATATATTAGTTATTAGACAATCATCCAGATTTAACATTTCAACACATTGAATTCTGATTAAAGCTGGTGTGAAACATTACCATTTGGTTTGAAAGACTGTGCGAAGGCGTACGAAACATTTTGTCACTTTGGTTTGAATAGTTTCAAAAAAGACTGTACAGTGCTTTTGAAAACTATTCAAACCAGTGCAACAGAATGTTTCAAACTGGCCCGACAAAATGTTTCGAACCAAGAAGATAGAATGATTCAAACCAGTGCGACAAAACGATTCAAACCAGTGCGACAAAACGATTCAAACCATTAATTTAAAAGTTTCGAACCCTCTCCAGTTCTGTTCTGTTCGTTTTAGCCTCAATTATTGTAAGACTCCCAAATGTAGTCATCTATGGCAATCCTCTAGATTCAAGATTTAAGAATATCGAATTTTATTGAAGTTGGTGTAAAAACGCCATGGTTTGAAAGACTGTGAGGGGTACGAATTTTTTTTAATCTTTGGTTTGTTTAATTTTGCTGCGTTAGTTTGAATAGTTTTGCTGCGCGGGTTTGAATAGTTTTGAAAAACACTGTACCACTTTGACAGAAACGTGTAGCGAAAATGTCAGTGGAACAAAGGATCATTCTAAAATATTTGGGAGCCATTGTATCAATCCGTGCACCGTTGGGACGTGGAATGGCCATTGTTACAATTGGACAGAGTAGGTTTTTGAATCTTCAAGAGGCAGGGCCCTGCTTATCGTGGACCTGACACTAATAAAGAAGGATCAATGGATATACTAAAAGTCATTTGGATAAATGCTAAGATAAGAATTAATAGCTGCAATAAGTTTGGAGAGCTCTGAATCATGATAGAAGGTAAACTTTTGGATACGGATGGATATTGCACACTGTATCACAGCCATCGTCCACAAGGGCCTGGCTGCTGATACGATCGGACTGTAGGCCTTATGATCTAACGGTCTCTTGAATCTAGATAGACAGATATGAGTGGTTTCAGAACTGGCTTGAAATGAACTGAGTGGCTTCAGAAAAGAACTGGCTTGAAATGAACTGAGTGGCTTGAAATGATCTTTTTGATATGAGACTATATTACACTCAGTCTCTTCTATTTACACGTCACTCCTTGTCAGTCAGCGAGTCACTCAATAGGACTTGTACCTTAGTAATCTGGTCCAACCTCAATCATCCACATAACGTAAACTTCCCTCTGGGGCTTGCATCCACATAACGTAAACTTCCCTCTGGGGTTTTCATCCACATAACGTAAACTTCCCTCTGGGGCTTTCATCCACATAACGTAAACTTCCCTCTGGGGCTTTCATCCACATAACGTAAACTTCCCTCTGGGGCTTTCATCCACATAACGTAAACTTCCCTCTGGGGCTTTCATCCACATAACGTAAACTTCCCTCTGGGGCTTTCATCCACATAACGTAAACTTCCCTCTGGGGCTTTCATCCACATAACGTAAACTTCCCTCTGGGGCTTTCATCCACATAACGTAAACTTCCCTCTGGGGCTTTCATCCACATAACGTAAACTTCCCTCTGGGGCTTTCATCCACATAACGTAAACTTCCCTCTGGGGCTTTCATCCACATAACGTAAACTTCCCTCTGGGGCTTTCATCCACATAACGTAAACTTCCCTCTGGGGCTTTCATCCACATAACGTAAACTTCCCTCTGGGGCTTTCATCCACATAACGTAAACTTCCCTCTGGGGCTTTCATCCACATAACGTAAACTTCCCTCTGGGGCTTTCATCCACATAACGTAAACTTCCCTCTGGGGCTTTCATCCACATTCCAAGATGCACCTGCAAGTCCAATCCCTACCTGGTGAAGACACCTGCTTCAATCCATACAATCCATACAATCCATAGAAGTCTTTGTAGGGTTAGATGTCTTGGCAGCAGCATGAAAACTCGCTGGATTGATATTCACCAAGTTGAAATTCATGGTTGATATTAGTCAGTCAGTCACTCATTCACTCACTCATTCACTCACTCATTCACTCACTCATTCATTCACTCATTCACTCACTCACTCACACTCTCGCTCTCGCTCGTCGCTCACGGAGTCACCTCTACACCAATCGCCTTGGCTGTCGACACCACCGCTCCACATATCGCGCGCATGTCCACATCCTTATGCCTATCGTCAGTCTTCTTAATCTTCGCAATCTCATAAACATGCTTCAACGAAATCTTGCCCACGATATTCTTGGTAGGCTGATCACTCCCTTTTTTGACGTTGGCTGCCTTCATCAAAAGCCACGACGTGGGCGGCGACTTCATTTCAAAGGTGAACGTGCGGTCGGGCTTGATGGTTAGAAGCACCGGCACGGGCGTCCCGGGCTGGAGGTGCCCGCTGCGCGCATTAAATTCTTTACAGAAATCAATGGCCTTGACACCTTTGGATCCTAAGGCTGGACCGACTGGGGGGGCAGGTGCTGCTTGTCCTGCTCCGACCACCAACTTGACCATGACTCTTTTGGCTGACATGATTGGTTGGTTGAGTTTGGTATGGCTTTAGTAGGGGCTGTTTACGGCGGGTGTTAGGGTAGTGTGTTCGAGATGGTACTAGGTGGTTGTAAGTTTGTAGTAGGTGCGAGAGGAGATGGTGAGAATTTCGCACACCCGTACATCCCGAAGTATACCCACTTCTAGGTCTTACGTACAGGCAGTAGTGACTGGGTGTACTATAAGTCCTTATCTGTTAGTGAGTGTACTATAAGTCCTTATCTGTTAGTGACTGAGTGTACTAAATGTTCTTATCTGTTACTGCACTGGCTATTATTGGCACTGCACTAAGGACTGAATTATTGTGTACGAATCAACGGACTTTATTAACTGACTTCCCGATGTAATGTCATATGTCTTCGGTGAATCTCAGGCGCGAGTTGTTGCTTCTATGCTCGCCCGCCCACAATGTGCTGGGCTGCCTTTGGAATAGAAACTCGTCGCCCAGATCGTACTCTGACCCGGGACTGTAGCTTTCCTCGGCAATGTCGTTTCGTGGGTACGGCGTCTCTTCCACACCCGCGCTCTCAACGCCCATCTGACGCGGACTGGTGTCCAGCAAACTACCTTGTCCGACAGAGTTGTACCTGGAGTGGCCCTGCGATCCAAGTGCCGAGCTGCGGTTACCGCTGTTCTGGCCCATCGTTGTAGATGCTGACCGGAACACCGAGTCGAGATTGTTGCTGTTGGTCACTCCACGGTACTCAAAATCGGAGTTGGCTCCCGCCGCTTCACCTGATCCTGCGGCCGCGGCTGCCAAGGCACTGCTGACGTTGTTCCTGGATCCTAACGACCCATGCTGGTTCTCCAAGTCTCCGAAGCCGCTCATGCGGTTGGATCCTCCAAACGACGACCCGCCCTTGGACCCGAAGATCTTCTTGAACCCACTGGACTTTTCAATCTCGTCACTGTCGTCTGCAAAATCAGGAGAAATGTTCTCCATCTTCTTGCCACGCTTCTTGAGGAAGATGAAGAACGCTAAGCCTCCAATTAACACTGTGCCTCCAACACCTCCCACAACACCTCCAATGATCTTGTTGTTTCTGGGCGAGATCCCTGATCCACCCGAGTCGGAGTTGGCATTGGCTGCAGTGGGGACCGTGATAAGCGTGGTGATGGTTGTGTCGGGCAAAACACTGATGGTGGAGATGTAGGATCCGGCTGTACGCGACGCAGAAGATGGGGCTGGCGTAATGGACGACTGGCGTTCAGTGGCAGAGCTCTCATCTTGTGAAGACACGTCGCTCGAGCTAGCGGACGACAGCGATCGACTGGTGGATGAATCTTGCAGCGACGAATCTGATGTAGATGCAGTTTCAGTCTCGGAGGCAATGCTGGACCAAGACCATGAGCTGCTGGACAGGTCTGCCGAAGAAGTAGTCGACGACGCTTGGTCTGAGGAAGAGGATGATGCGGCATCAGAGCTAGATGCTGGTGCAGATGATGACGATGATGGCGATGCTGAGGATGAGGGTGCAGACGACGACGACGAAGCTGGCGAAGAAGATGCCTGTGCAGAAGACGACGTAAACACGGAAGATGATGGCGACGTCAATGACGACACGAGGGAAGAAACATCTGTGGCTGAGGATAAGAAAGTTGAGGAGGGGGCAACACTGGAAAAAGAAGCCACCGAGGAAGCCACGACACTCAGAGGCAACAAACTACTTAAAAGCGACATGGAAGAAGGGCTAGTAGTAAATTGAGACGAGGCCTGAGAGGGCGCAGAGGAAAACACAAAGGAAGGGGAATTCGAGGCGAGGTTAGACAATGAGTTAGCAGGCGATATTGACATGGACGAAGTTGCGGATGCAGATAGGATGACGTAGCTCGGATCAGACAGAGAGAAAGAAGGCAGTCTCTGAGATAGACCCGAAATGAATTGGGATGCAGTAGTAGTGATTAGTGGCGTGGACGTCGTCCCGTTGGGATCTAATATTAGACTCATGGAAGAAAAAATCTGGAAAAGCTCACCCTAGGGCATGGATGCAGGACCAGTCTATTTTTAGGATTCAATGAGGAATGTGTCCGCCGTAGTGGGAGGAGCCTAGTCGAAAGGACAAGAAGGATGCTAAAGAAAAAAATGCAAGGATGGAAAGAAAAGAACTGACAAAAGAGAAAAAGATTCAAAAGACGGGGATGGTGGGTGCGGTTGTGGGCTTTATCAACTAGGAGTGCGTCGGGAAGGAGCGCATTGCAAGGGGGTTAACGCAGCACACAAGCGGCCGAAAAGAGCGCAATATCAAAGAATATCCAGGCCATCTACGAGGGGCGGCGACGGCCACCTATTAATAGTGCGACGCATGATGCGCTTCCATGGCAAGTATCACTTCTGAAACACCTCTGAAGAAGCATCATGCAAAATGTGAAGCAACATCAAGCAACACAAAATCGATTCCTAGCAACAAGGAGTGCATGAAGCAGGGAGTGCAAGAGCCGGGGGCCAATTATATAAAAGGCGGGTTCCCCTACATGAAAGGCGGGAGTCGGGTGAGGTTGGAGGCGGCCAATTTTCTCCGATAGAAAGCGGCACGGATCGGGTTATTTTTTGGCAATTGCTTTGGGTGATTGTTGGCGGTTGTTTTTGGCGGTTGTTTTTGGCGGTTGCTTTTGGCGATTGTTTCATCCTCGTTTATTTAAAGTTATGTGATGCTTGTCACCTCTATTGCATTGGGTGCATTGGTTTCAGAACGCGGCAAAATTGCGCCAGGGGGCGTGATGGCCTCCAAGAGTCTGCTCAGAACCTCCTCGCACCTTCAGCCTAGTGCAGCAAATGAGCTGCGTCGCGCATATGGGATTGCAGATTTCGCGATACGCATGCAAGCTGCATTCCCTCGAGCAGCAACAGCTCGCTTGGGGGCCCCGAGCTTCCGTGCTTCTGTGGGTGCTTGGTACAGGTGGAGCTGCTGTGGCGAGTTTAAAAAACAAGCCGTGCTTATTATTCGCGCTGCGAGCATGGTACCTTTCTTTCCGTTCTTTGTTCGGTGTCGCAATCGCACTTTATTTTGCAGATTTCGTTCAATCCACTTGAGACCTGCACACATAGACATCCTATCCAGCAAGAAAGGCAACAGACACTTGAAGAAGAACCTTGAAAGAAACTATTGATTTCTAATCTGGTTGCTTCTTTCAATACTTGAGAATTTTATTCCGCTCGAGGAATTTCATTTCCCTCCGGCTTTTCTCGTTTCGGGTCTCTATTCCTTCTTGGGAATCTCGTCCTTGCTCACACATTTAGTGGGCTTATCTATTGGCATACTATAAAACGCAACAAGAAAACTCGTTTTTCTACGGGAATTTCAATGGGACTTCTATGCAGTTTTCTCTTGGCAATGCTTATCTGAGCTGTGGCTTCTTACCTCCATGAGCTGGTCGTAAGGAGAAGTCGTAATAGCCTACTTAGGCGCTTTACATCTTCATTAGCCTGTTGTGCATAGTGTCTCAGCTCTGGAGTGTATGAAGTCTCGAACACGGCACACACTTTACTGCATTCGGAAACTTTAGAAATTACTGCAAATCAGGATACCAAGGTTCGAAAAGTTCAGGTTTTAAGGTTCAGGTTCTGAGGTTCAGGTTCTAAAGTTCAGGTTCTAAAGTTCAGGTTCTAAAGTTCAGGTTCTAAGGTTCAGGTTCTGAGGTTCAGGTTCTAAAGCTCAGGTTCTAAAGTTCAGGTTCTAAAGTTCAGGTTCTAAGGTTCAGGTTCTAAGGTTCAGGTTCTAAAGTTCAGGTTCTAAGGTTCAGGTTCTAAAGTTTTCCGGTCTCTACTGGCTTCGATTTCTATTGATTATGATGATTATTGATTACTGAGTTTTAATTGGAGACGTGAATGAATATTACTCATGACGAGACCATGAGCTGGTGATTAGCGGGATATCCATTCCAAAAAGCCTGCACTGTCACGGCCATGAAGTGCCAAGAGTCAATGATAAGATCACACTGATCATCGGATTGAAGTGGCCGATTGGAGTGGTAGAAGGGAATGAAGTGGGGGAAATGGGGAGTGTCCGTCGAGACTTGCTCGTATCGTGGCCATTCGATTTGGCCTGCTCCAACAACTCAAGGATCTATGAGATCTGGAGCTATTCCAGCTATCAGAACAGGAGGAAGCTACTGCATCTGGATGGCCTGGAAGCCCTTTCCGCTGACCACGCCGAGCCAGTCGTCGGAGCCATTTTTCCAACACACCGTGTTGACCTCCATGTCGTCGGTATATGCAAGCACGGGGGTATCGATCACCGGACGGCCTTCCTTGGAGGTGCGTTGGCTGACCCCCAGAGCGCAGTCCCACAAAAGAGCCTGGCAGTCGTCGCCTCCGGTGGCCAACATGTTGCATGAAGGATGCCACTCTATAGAATTGATGGCACTGGAGCTGGCACCATCAAACAGCCCATCGAGCGTGATCACAGGCACGCCAGGCATCCGCATATCGATGATGAGAACCTGGTTCAGGTTTACACCCACCGTGGCCAAGTGATGCTCATCGATATTGGACGTCAGAAGCTTCAATAGCGCATGCAGGTTATAGTGGGACAGCTTGTTTTCTGGCGTGGAGAGGCTGCAGGGCTCATAGATGATGGTGGAGTGCTCTAAGGATCGAAGGTCAAACACCCGCATAGACCCATCGTTGGAGACACTGGCAAACACGTTAGTGCTTCTGTGGATGAACTTGACGTCAAACACCTCCAGATCATGAGCAATCAACTGCGTCTTGACCTGGGCCGTGTCCTTATTCTTGCCTTGCGATCGGGACCGGCTCAAGTCCCACACTGTACACGTTGTGTCCACCGACAGAGTGATGATGGTGCATGGGTCAGTCTTATTCCAATCAAACGACGTGACAGGAGGAAAGGTGTTGATGTCGTACGCCTCCGACCCGCTGCCAGCATTGGCCGTGGAGTTATTGGCCAAGAGATGAGTCTGCACCAACCCCCCAGCGCCCAAGTTCTGATCGTCGAACTTGTATAGACGCAAGACTTCCGACGACGTGGCAAGGCGGTCGGTGCCACGTGGATCCCATTGCATATGGGTCACGGGATAATCCACCAGGGTTTCGGCCACGGCCGAGAACTGGAACCCCGCGGTTTCGCCGTTCTTCTCGCCGCCCGCTCCTTCGTGGTTCTGGTTCTGGTTCTGGTACTGTTGCTGTTGTTGCTGCTGCTGCTGCTGCTGCTGTTGGTCCTGGTACTGTTGCCCGTGTACCACCTGGAGCTTATTCTGGTAGCCCTCCCGGAAGGAGCTAAGGGCCACGAACTCACCATCGCCATTTGACGCCCAGTCCGCACAATAAAGCGGGTACTGCGAAGCAAAATAAGACGAGCGGGAAAGACCATGGCCCAGCGGCGAGTCAAGGTCGCCGGCATTCATTTGTCGTTGTGGTGGAGGGATCGACCCGGGCACGTGATGCAAGTAGCCCGGCAGAAGACCATTTCCGGGCATGCCATTGGCCAGGAGTCCATTATTCAGGAGCCCGGAGCCCAGGAGCCCGTTTCCCAGCACCCCAGAAACAGACGTGCGCTTGTTGCGTGTGTTGTACCAGTCCATGAGGAGAGAAGTGGAGTTTAGAATGGGTGAAATCCTTGAGATACCTGGCGCGGTGCACGGGTGCGCGGTCTCCACTTGCTGCTTTCTCACCAGCTGCAAATCAGCAAGTCCAGGATTCCATTCGCCTAACGGGAAATGGAATTCTGAATTGAGTGAAAATGGGGTTGGGTGAATCCCGGATTGAGTGAAAATGGAGTTGGGCTGAGAATTGGTTAACTTAAAGTGATGGAATTGGGTTGAGAATTGGTTAAATTAAAGTGATGGAATTGGGTTGAAAATTGGAATGAGAATGGACAAGGCACGGAATGAGAGGAAATGAGCCTTTGATCTCAGAGTGGGAATTTACCAGGGTTAATGTTGTCTTTGGTTGTTGAGGAGTGCTTGGTACTGCAAAAATGGTATGTGCTTCTTCTGGAGGCATTTGTGGTGTGTTCTAATTTCTCAACCTTAAATCTTTGCTTTGCGGTGTGGGTCCAAGGTGCTCTATGCGACCTGGTCTTGGGGAACTGGGTCTTTGAGAACCAGGTCTTTGAAAACCGGGTCTTTGAAAACCGGGTCTTTGGCAACCGGGTCTTTGGCGACCAGCCATGGAATTATGACACACAGTTATTACCATGACAATCATTTGAATCGATGTCTTCAAAATGATACGTTGAACGAGGTTTGGTTTTGATGTGGCTTCTGTCAAGGTCATGTGTTTGAATGACATTTCAATTCCATCAAGACTTTCTAACTTCATCCCGGTGGCAGCTTCAGGTGACTTCTTGGCAGGCCTTGTCAAAGAAGAACTGGTTTTGACGCAGTTTAAGAAGATGAACATCAAGAACAAGTTGATGGCTCAAGTCTGCATTGTCTCTCGATTGTCTCTTTCTTGTCCATTGTGTTGCTTTGGCAGCTTGTCTTGGTAAAAGCTCAGTCCAGATTTCAGGCTGTTGGAGGGAGTCACCTTTTTATTCTTGAGTTTATTCTTGAGTTTGGATAGCAAATGTTTTGAGCTCAGTGAAGCTTAAGGCCTACGAGCTCAGGGTAGGGTGTTCAACTACTCAATGGAACCTGAGACAAGGAAGTGACGAAGTGAGACAAAGAAGTGACGAAGTGAGACAAGGAAGTGACGAAGTGAGACAAAACTCCATGGAGAATGAATTGCTTGGCCAGTGGCCTAGAGTCGGGTAGCAGCACCCGAAGAGATATTTCTCCAAAGATCCAATACCAATACTCCATTGATCTGAAACACCCGGGTGCATTCGAAACCATGTCAAGTCCATATGACAGTGAGGCATGGTATGGCCAAGTAACTTGAGGAGGTGAATTTACATGGCAAACAGAGAAGAGGAAACCACAAGAACAAGCCATGGGAACAGAAAAGAGAATGACAACAAACAAGAAGGATTATGGAGACATGGCAGTTTCACGGAAGAAATCGAGGGTCTACTGAGCTGATTCTACCAAAGGAAAGACACAATATCTAACAAGTCTACTGAAAGGCTCTGGGTGGGCAGAATGACCAGTGACTGAAGCGACTGGATGTTCCAACCATTAAATGTTCGAGACGAGACTCTAGAGTGATTGAACTATCATCAGTGACTGGAGTGAATTCTGGAGTGAATTCTGGAGTGAATTCTGGAGTAAATTCTGGAGTGAATTCTGGAGTGAATTCTGGAGTGAATTCTGGAATAAATTCTGGAATGAATTCTGGAGTGAATTCTGGAGTCAATGACTGACGAAAAGACGGAAGACGGAAGACGGAAGACGGAAGACGGAAGACGGAAGACGGAAGACGGAAGACGGAAGACGGAAGACGGAAGACGGAAGACGACGCTGCTTGGACCTGAAGGTGGTGTGGCTAAAGAGGATCTGAAGACTCTGGAGGGTTGACACAGTTCTCTAAGATGCAAAGTCAAGAGATGAATGCACACGGCAGAGGGTGGAGTTTCCAGAGACTCTAATTGTGGACAGTTTAGGGACGCTCTGGAGTGTCTGAAGAAAGGACTTGCTAAAATCAAGATGTTGGGATGAAGCTCTAATGAAGCTCTGAGAGACAACAGAGCTAAAGCACAAGAATACCAGACAGGAATATGAACAGGGATGTACTGGTCTAAAGCTACTTCTCTCTGACACTGAAATCTTTCATCAGTGGTGCTTCAGTTGGGGAGTATTGGGTCCCAGGAGATGGAGAAATGGGAATGAGGGATGGAGAAATGGGAATGAGGGATGGAGAAATGGGAATGAGGATGAGATATGGGAAATGGAAAATCCATGAAGTGGATAGTTGGTTCAGTTTTGCCTTGGCTTCACTGTATGGATGTATCTCCTCTCAATGATCACCATACGCTGGATATCATTATATTCAAGTTGTTTAATGATCAGCTATTGATTCTTCCTTTTATCACCTGTTGCTTTTTCCCGTTATCACGTTTGTTCTGTCACGTTTGTTCCGTTGTCTCTTTGATTATTCCTGTTGGACCATCACCTGTTATTAGAGTGACCTACGCCAGTAGATCTATGAGTTATGATTATGAATGGTGATGATTGTGGTGCTTACTCAATGGAAAGCTCCTCCACCGATGGACACGTGCAGATCAAGTTCATGTCGCCATAAGCGTCGTCCACACGCGACACCGACGGCCAGCACTTGCTGCTCTTCAAATGGGGCAATGGGTATGCAGCCTGCTCACGCGTGTATCCGCGGGCCTGCCACTCGTCGTTGGACGTGGAGATGATATCGTCCAACGAATGAGGGGCATTCTTCAAGGCCAATCCCAAAGCCTCGCCCTTGGCATGCGCCTCGATCTCCTTGCGGATCGCCAACATCGACTGAACGAACCGCTCCAACTCCTCCAAGTTCTCCGACTCCGTGGGCTCGATCATCAACGTGCCGGCCACGGGGAACGACATTGTGGGTGCATGGAACCCGTAGTCCTGCAACCGCTTGGCCACGTCGATGGCCTCGATGCCAATGCTCTTAAATTCTCTCAAGTCAATGATGAACTCGTGTGCACAATGTTTGATTCCGGCTTCTTTGGACGCACTGTGGTCCACGAACATCACGGTGTATGCATCTTGCAATCTGTTCAACATGTAGTTTGCGTTCAAAATAGCAAGCCCCGAAGCATATGGCAATGCCCGCGCTCCCAACATCTTGATGTATGAATAAGACACGGGGATCACAGCAGCTGACCCGAATGGGGCAGAGTTAACGGCCTCAATCGATTCCGATGTAGCATGTGGTGTTTCCACAAACGTGTGCTTGGGCAAGAATGGCACCAAATGCTTGGCAACACACACTGGGCCTTGCCCTGGGCCTCCTCCTCCATGCGACAATGCAAACGTCTTGTGGATGTTCAAATGACACACATCGGCCCCCAAGTCTCCGGGGGACGTAAGTCCGACTTGTGCATTCATGTTGGCTCCGTCCAAGTACACCAAACCTCCATGGGAATGAATAATGTCGATGGACTCCCTGACTCCGGGCTCGAAAAGACCGTATGTGGAGGGGTATGTGATCATGATGGAGCACAAGTTGTCCTTGTACTGCTCTGCCTTTTTCTTCAAGTCCACAATATCAATCAGTCCGTTTTCCAAGCACTTGACGGCCACCACTTTGAGTCCACACATGGCTGCAGAGGCTGGGTTAGTTCCATGGGCCAGAACTGGGATCAAACACACGTTACGCTTTTCGTATTCACCACGTGATTTGAAGTATTGACGGATCAACGACAATCCGGTATATTCACCCTGGGCACCGGAGTTAGGCATGAGGGTGGTGGCAGCAAAACCAGTGATATCATTCAAGTCCTTCTCGAACTCCGAAATCAACTGCTGGTATCCCAAGGCCTGGTTGGTAGGTGCAAAAGGATGAATTTGGGAAAATCCTGGAATGGAAAGCGACTGCATCTCAACCGTGGCATTGAGTTTCATCGTACACGATCCCAAAGGAATCATGGAGTTAGCCAACGACAAGTCCTTACTCTGCAAAAGGTGCAAGTACCGCAACATGGCAGTTTCCGAGTGGTGAGAGTTAAACACCTTTTCAGAAAGAATGGAATCGGTTCTGAGCCATTCCTGGGTCACGCTCGGCAAGGTGTCAGGAAGAGAAACCGTGGAGGAAAACACAGAGATCACATTGGCCAACTCTTGGCGAGTCACGGTCTCGTCCAAGGTCACAGACACCGTGGAGTCGTTCTTCTTGAAGAGGTTAATGTTGTGTTTCTCCAAAGCCTCCTTCAACACGTGGTCAGCGGAAACTCCGTTCAATTTCACCGTCAAAGTGTCGAAGAAATTGGCATGTTCGAGCTCATGGCCTGCGCCCAGAATGTGGTCAGCCAAGATCTTGGCGAACCCATAAGTTCTGGCAGCAATGTCCTTCAAACCTTGAGGACCGTGGTAAACTGCATACATGGCCGACATATTGGCCAACAATGCCTGGGCTGTGCAGATGTTGGAGGTGGCCTTTTCTCTCTTGATGTGCTGTTCACGAGTCTGCAAAGCCAATCTGTAGGCAGGCTTGCCCAAGCGGTCCTTGGAAACACCCACAATTCTGCCCGGCATTTTTCTGGAGAACTTGGCCGATGTGGCGAAGAAAGCGGCATGTGGACCTCCATAGCCAAAAGGAACACCGAACCTCTGAGAGGTTCCCAAGGCAATATCAGCACCATAGTGCGATGGAGGTTTGAGGAGAGTCAATGCAAGCAAATCAGAGGCCATGGCGAAAAGACCCTTTTCCTTATGGATGATTTCGCCCACCCTGGAGAAATCCTTGAGTCCTCCATCGGTATTAGGGTACTGCACCAAAACACCGCAAGCCTTGGAGGCCACCTTCTCAAACTCAGCAACACCGGCCTCGGAAGCCAATGGAAGAACAACAATCTCCACATTGATGTTGGCCGCACGTGACCGGAGCACCGCCTCGGTTTGCGGGTGCAACTTCTCATCAATCACGTACACAGGCTTCTTCCCCCGCAGGTTCTGAAATGACATGGACATGGCCTCTGCAGCAGCGGTTCCCTCATCCAATAACGACGAGTTGGCCATATCCAAGCCCGTCAAAGAAGCTACCATCGTTTGGTAATTAAGAAGCGACTCCAACCGACCCTGCGAAATCTCCGGCTGGTACGGCGTATACGAAGTATACCATTCCGGGGACTCAAGCAAATTCCTCTGGATCACGGGAGGCACGTGGGTTCCAGCATACCCCTTTCCAATCAACGACTTGGCAATTTTGTTTTTAGCCGCCAACTCATGGAGGTGCTCCAACATTTGCAGCTCCGTGTATCCGTTTTGAGGCAGAACCTCCAAAGCTCTCTTCACAAGCACGTGCGGAGGAATGGCTGCATTCAAAAAGTGGTCGAAATCGTCGTACCCCAACGTTTGCAACATATGCAGGACCTGGGCGGGTGTAGGCCCAAAGTGTCTCCTTGGAAACGAGTCCAAGGCGTCGTACGAAAGCGTCGAGGCGGGGTTATGCACCGTTTCGTAGTTTGCACTCAGTGTGTTTGCCTGCGATGCCAAGCTTCTGAAAGGGCTGTAAAAACGGGGTTGTTGGCAAAGGATTGGGGCGCTTAAAGGGCTGCAATTCCAAGGGAGGGTGGAATCGAGTCTGGCCGGGCCTTTTGGGCGCTGGCCGTTTGTGGCCCTGGCCACGGCTGCCACGTGCAGAGAGCGAATGCCAAATCGGGAAATCTTGGAAGCACGAAGCATAGGGATCAAGAAAGAGGAAATGGCTGCTACTTATATATATGTGGAGATGCACGAAGAGTCAGGGTACGCTGACTCCGATTGGCGCGGCTCGGCGTGCATATAGCACGCGTTTTTTTTTAACCCTCGGTTTCCTCATATCTCAGGTTAGGAGCCCGTGCATCCAGGTCAACCAGCCGATCCGAGTCACATAGGAGTCACAACAGAGTCAAGTCATTAGACAGCAGTAACTAAGCACCACAAGTTGCACTATCAAAAACCCAATTTAATGGAACTACTTCTATAACTACAATTGTTCAAGCTTAAGTAGATAGTTATACCATATACGTTTACTTCTTGGCAGCCTTTTGAGCAGCCTTGGTGACCTTACCGGCCTTGTCAGACTTCTCAACAGACTTGATAACACCGACAGCAACGGTTTGTCTCATGTCTCTGACGGCGAATCTTCCCAAAGGTGGGTAGTCAGTGAAGGCCTCAACACACATTGGCTTGGTTGGGATCATCTTGACAATGGCAGCGTCACCAGACTTGACGAACTTAGGGTTGTCTTCCAAAGACTTACCAGTTCTTCTGTCGATCTTCTCAACCAAGGTGTCGAACCTACAAGCAATGTGGGCAGTGTGACAGTCCAACACTGGAGAGTAACCGGAAGAAATTTGACCTGGGTGGTTCAACACAATAACTTGAGCGGTGAAAGAAGCAGCACCCTTTGGTGGGTCTTGCTTGGAGTCACCACAGA
>NKZA01000224.1:0-22176 GCA_002374405.1 Metschnikowia cubensis
CCTGCATATAGATGCCTTATTGGTCTGCATACAATGCATCTACGAAGTACCTTGACTCCGTACATGCTAGGTACTTGTTGACAGAAAGAGACTGGAAGGTCCTCGGTGGTCATGTGATTTATTGTATGGCCCAGCACGCTGGATTTTCCATGAGGTTTGGGACACTAGAGTGAGTTATTGCTTCAAAGTGGATATCTAATTCTTGCTTTATGACACAGAATCTAAGATAGTCCTGCGTCATACTGATAGTCATCTTGCTGAAAAAGATGCGGATACACTACATATTGATGTGTTGATGAAGGGCCATGTATTTTTTACTTTTATGGGAAAAGTTCTCTCGAAAAACTTGCCCAAAATAGGGGCAGCCATTTTGCGAATTATCAAATCCAGGCTTATGGTGAACTTAGAGATAAGCTTCAGCATGAATTCAAAGCACCATGTGGAATTTACCTTTACGGCATAACCACACAGCTTGCAGAAATTGTGGAATATTATGAAGAGTGCCATGTTTATATTAATGGAGGGTATATTCGTGATAAAGGGGTGGTACAACATGGCTGTTAATGAATAAGGTGTCATTGCAAACACCCTCATTAATTTGGCTTCTTCAATTGACACTCAATCCTACACGGTCGATTCTTTGTTATATAACCAGGAGACTAAAATGATATGGTCTAATCTTCTTCAATTGATAATAATGATGACACTCGCACAAGAGGTGTACATGCATGAGGGGATGCTCTGGCTTTCATCCTATTGTTCCGATAAGCATGCGTGACAGAAGAAGCCTCTTTTTCTGCTCCCCTTTCTATAAAATGAGCCGTTTATTTATTTTCAGGAGCGGCACTCATCATGAAATCTATTGATTGCTGCTTTTTTTTTCGCCGGCACTATATGGGCAATTCCAAACTTTCCATGGGTCTTCTTTGCAAAATTTAACAACACGTATTTTCCACTCTCTGGAAAGTATTTTGGAGAACGGTTTGGGCATAGGAGCATGTTTACTTTTGGAGATTCACTGGTCCACTGGTCAGGCCTGTTGAGTTCACATTTGAAGACAACCTCGCTTATACTAGGCGAGAAACCGGTTCGCAGTATGTGGGATTCCACTAAGATGAGTTAATGTTTGGTCGAACAATCTCTCCAGAACCGTTACATTTGGATAAGAAATGGAGAAGCCAGTCGGGCCCGTATTACTTGTGTAATATGATGGGGAGTGGACCTGAACGTTGGATCTTGCATCGCATTATAGCCCTGTCAACAAGTACCTAGCATGTACGGAGTCAAGGTACTTCGTAGATGCATTGTATGCAGACCAATAAGGCATCTATATGCAGGTCACTAGTGGGTGAAAACTCTTCACCCACATCGCACCTTGTTTAGAACTTTGGTCTTGTAAGGTGCAACTTACATATCCCTGTATATCAATATATACTAAAACATAGGTTGAAAAGCCCAGGGTGTTGATTATTGTTTCGAGGTGGAAATCTACTTCTTACCCTACAGCAGGATAACAAATTCTGCTGTGCTTCCTGACTCTGAGGGAAAATTCCGTAAGAATGACCCAGATTCACTGCAGGTGGGCAAGAAGCGGTGAACAATTTACTATTATGGAAAAAATTCACTTCAGGAACTTGCCCAAGATGAGGGTAATTTTGATGAAAAGTGTGAAATTTACATTAACGGAGAACTTTTGCCCAAAAAGGACAAGGATTCTCTGGTTGAGCTGAAAATGCCATGTGCCATGCACTATTATGGGGAAGATGCTCGTGATGACCTTGCCGAATATGTGAGGAACTATAATGGGGAGTGTGAAATTTACATTAATTGGAAACTTATGCCTAAACCTGAAAAGGACCTTGTGTACGGATCCAGAAATTCATGTGCCCATCACTTTCTTAGAAATAATGTCCGTGATAAATATGTCAATTTTACTATGATCGGAAATTTGACATCTACTTTAAGGGGTAGTTTATGAAGAAGCTGACACACGACTAGGTATGCAACGTTTGACATGACGGGTCCAGACTTATGGAGCCTATGTGTCAATAGCTTATTGTGCATGGAGTATAACTGAATTATGAAAACAACCCCGGCTAAAAGCATTGACTGAGACCGGTCTTAGCCTTTGTCATCATAACCGAGACTGGTCTCTCCTGGCCTCTTCTGGCCTCTTCTGGCCTCTCCTGGCCTCTTCTGGCCTCTCCTGGCCTCTTCTGGCCTCTCCTGGCCTCTTCTGGCCTCTTCTGGCCTCTTCTGGCCTCTGGTGGCCTCTCCTGGCTGGGAGCATGCATGCTAAAAGCCCCTACAAGTCAATTCAAAAACTCCCTATTCAAATCGGTGGTCAGCATCCCTGGTTGACTTTCCTGTTCCAATTGACTTCACGTGGTCCTGTGAATACATTGCGTCTATCCACAGCAGGCGACCTCAGTGGTTTTTTCGCTAAAACTGAGACTTATTCTGATCCAGAAAGAGCTATCAAGCTGAATAACAAGTCTAGGCCCTGGCCTGCCCAACCGGGTTTCCAGATCTTCCAGATTTTGGATTTTGGTGATGTTTATACAGATCTACAGTGAGTGTGCAAAAATGAGCGCTTGGTCACGGATTTCCTTACCATTGTTCCAATAATGAGTGATGGGGCTTCCAGTAAATTTCTCTATAAATCACACAGCCTATCTCCCAGTCTGATCAGAAATCATCATGAAATTAGCTGGCATCATTGTGATCTCTCTTGTCTCTCTCACTACATTGACACTTGCAAATATACCATGGATCTTCTGTGTAAGATTCTATAACAGGTTTACACCGCTCTCTGAAAAGTTTCTCGGAGAGGAATTTGGTGATATGAGCACATTTCTTTATGGTGACCCGGAAGCTAAGCCAGTTGAGTTTTTCTTAGAAGATGATTACGTTTTTACTATGAGAGGAAACGTTAAGCAATACGTAGGGATCTACAAAAATGAATTGGTGTTCGGAGCCAGTGTCCCTAAACGAGTTTTGGAGTTGGGTAGCGAATGGAGGGTGCTTCCTGGTCCATTTCACCTATGCAAATTAATGGGTGCCCCAGCACACTGGGTATTGAATGTATCGGCAGGCAAGGAACTTGATTATTGCTTCGAGGTGAACATACATCTCTTGCCTTACTACAGAGAAACGAAGTCTGACGTACATTCTAAGTCAAATTTTGTGAGGGGTCACAATTTACTGCTGCTGGTAAATGCTTCTCTGCTTATGAATTTGGAGAACTGTAGCATACAATATTATGGAAACTATGCACGTCAACACCTTCCAGGCCTCTTTAATAACTCTGAGAAGAAATGTGATCTCTAGGTTAATGGGCAACTTCAGCCGAAGAGTAAGATGTAAAATTAAGTAAATCACACAATCAACATGTGCTTGGAGCGGATACCAATAATGAAATTTTTCATGTGGAGTGATTCCTTCTCACTCTGTTTCTTCATTTACCATGACAGAGAACCTTTTTGGTTGATTGTTATGAAAAGAAGCTGAATTTGAATAGGCTCAACATTTTACAGACAAGGACCCACTTACACATGACGTGTGCATGATCAGGGCATGACCCACGAAGCATATTGAACCGAGAATACGTGACATACATTGGAGGTCTTATGAAAGAAACTACTTCCCTCTTATCAAGAGTGGTGGATCTCTCTCACTCTAAGAAGATCAGAACAATTATGAAGCTATCCCGATTGATGCTTAGCTTGCATATTGCTGTTCCTGTGTGCGCACACCCAAAGTTGCCATGATCACTTTTCGCAAACTTTAATAACAATCTTGAGCCACTTTTTCGGAACTCTCTTGGAGACCCGTATCAAAACATAAGCTTGATTTTTAATAAAAATCTTTAGGCCAGTCCTGTAACGTTTCGCTTTGAAGACAAAAATACGTATACTATGCGAAAACTTCACAAGTAGCCTGTAGTCTTTAATAAAGGTCAATTGGTATTTGGACCTGGTGTTAGTACATTAATTCAGAATTGGATGGAACAGAAAAGTCAAAATTGGGTCCGTTTTATTCATGTGGCATAATAAATGGGACCAGGAATCGCTGGATTGTGTACAGCACTGCAGTGATGATAACTGAAAATTGTACCAGGGTCGAATTAGACATCATACCTTACAAGTTGAACACATAGTCCCTAATGTCTACCTCGGACTCAGAAGAACAGCAAACTGAAAGTGCTTAAGGAATTTTAATTATTGGGACATTAAGATTGGCCGATTAGGTACATTGTGGAATTTTGACATTTAAAGTAATAACCCAACAAGTTATTTAATAATATTTTTGTGTTGGTCTTGCTATTTGTATTGTAAACAAAACAATATGAGATCTCACACTACCCTTCAATGTTACTGCATGGCTGGAAAAAAAGTCAAAGTAAAGGAGGGGTGTGCCTAGAGTTCGAAGCTAATATTGGTTTAAGACAATGGGTGTGCATCTGGCACGGAAATCACATGACTGTTGTAGGTATTGAGTAATGTATCACCTTCCAAATAATGTGATGAAATGTATGACAACAGCAAGGTTAGGGGTTCAGTAACTCCACTTTATTAGAATTCAACCACTCCAAGGCTCTATTTTCAGTGCAAAAGATATTTCCTATCAATTTGAACGCTTATACCTACCCAAACTCAATGAATGGAAACTATCTCGCAGAAATATTTAATACTTAAAGTTTTTTCATGGTAATATGAATTCCCGTCTACAGTGCAATAACGAATACCAACCCGGGTATTAACTCCCTTGACACGGATGGTATTGGGGAGGATTATAAGAAGCGATAATCAGATGGTGGAAAAGTGAGACGAAAAAGAATTTGACTAATTGTGATAATTTCAAAAGGTTTAAGGAAAAATTCCGAAAGGCTAACTGTTTTTTTTTTTTTCGAAACTCTCCACGAATGAAACTCTGTTTCGTGGCACGCTCAGTGTCTATTATATAGTCTAATATGTGAACCAGGAGGCGTGAGCATTTGATGGATTGAAGCGTGTGTACAGGAAGTATGCATGTATCAACGCAAAATTCATAGCTATTGCTTAGACATCTGGTTGTGGATGACATTGTGGACGGCATTGTGTGACTACCAAAATAATTGATAGTCATGACGAAAGGAATCTGCCAGGATATATAACTATATATGTATCCCCGTTTCCAAGAGCTTTAGATACCATCATGAAGACGAGCCTCTTGATTTCCACCTTTTTTAGCGTGACCACTGTTCGGGCAGCCCTCGACCATCCGTGGTCTTTTTTTGTGAAAGTGGATGGAAACTTAGTACCGCTTTCCGGAACGACTTTTGACGGATTCGATAATATTATGAGCGTTTTTTCTTATGGAGACCCTCTGGACTACCCTGCCGAATTCACCTTGACAGAAGATAATTACGCTTATGGACCTAACATGGAGATGGTAGGAATTTTTAAGCCTGTCCTTGCTTTTGGTTTGAATATTGATGCTACTCCTTTGGAGTTGGATAGTGACAACAAGCTTTTAAATGGACGTTTCTATTCATGCCAATTGACCCACAACAGTGAGATCCACCGAATTTTCTACGAGATGCGCTTCCCTATCAGTGGTCGTTGCTTTGAAGTAGACATCTACGTCTTGCCCCAGGAAGAAATTTCTGAGACTAAGCCACTGAAGGAAATGACATGGGCTTTCTTTGTGAAAACAGGTGACATTTTTGTTCCCCTTACCCGCGATGATTATCCCGATTTCTTTTCTGACATCAGTATTCTATCCTACAAAGAATTAACCTCGAACGCTGCGGAGTTCTCGTTCGAATATGGATATGTTACCGGCATTGGCGAAAATCACCACGATACTGTGGGATTCCATAATAGTTTTTTTAGCGTGGGTAATACCATCGATTTTGTGAAATGGAAGTTTGATGATGACTGGAAGGTTCTCAATTCAGTATACTACTCGTGCCCGGCAACTAACGGTCGAAATTTTATTAGTGCCGTACAAACATATGAGAGTTGCTATACGGTGGACATTTACTTTTTACGTTACGACAAGGAGGCTGGGACTGCTGCCGGTATGCCTCTCCTGCCCAAGCAAGAAAAAACTAAAAAGTCTATGGAGCAACATGAATTATTGAACACGGTACCAGTTACCGAAAATCTGTTATATATGTTCTTTGCATCAATTTGGGACGGCTTTATACCTCTCTCTGCTCGAGTGATTCCACATTATGGAACGAATTTCAGTATGATGTGTTATGAATTTAAGGGTAGCGAACCTGTTAAGTTTTACATGGATGGGGACTTTGCTCTCAGTATGAACACATCCACTGATGGGTACTTAGGTGTCAATGGGGACATTGTTCTGTTTGGTCCTGAAACCCAATGGATGAATTTGGTATTGAGTGATAATCGGAAAATCATCAATTCATATTTCTACAGGTGCTGGGAAACTGATAATGAAGTAATCAGTGTAACAAAACTCAGCGAGCATTGTTATGAAGTGGACATCTATCTCTTTCAATTAGACCCAAGTTCTGGAGAACCTATTATTGAACTGGAATCACTTGAGCCCAATGTATATGTGTGGGGCGATGAAGAGGAAGAGGAAGAGGAAGAGGAATTGTTAGATTATGACGACGTACTCCCTCAATAGGAGATTTTTGGTGACAATGAATATGTCTCCGACATACCATTACCTGTACCCTTTATGAATATCCACAAAGGCCTGATCATACAAAATATGGTTTCGTCTATACGGAATACTCAGAGCGGTTTCTGATGTAAGGCTAGGGATGTTGGTGAATGTGAATCAACCAAATGATTGTGAAATTCTGGATAACACTCTTTCGAAAGCGTATTTATGAGTGGCATTGATTGCTGTGGTAGGCTAGTAAGTTAAACATGTTTAGGGTTCAATGACTATTCAGCCAGCTAGCCGAGGCTGGTCAAATTTCACTTTGACCCACTGATAAAAGGTTGTTTTTCGTTGGTCCATTATAATTTGGTGAATTTACTTCGTTGTTTTCTGTTTTTGTTTTGTTACCTTCTAATAATTGTAGTCCGTATTTATCGCCATCTGGTTCAGCCACTTTCTTTATTTTATTTGGTTCAGATCTCAATAGCTGCTTGGTTGGATACGAACATGCCTTCTAGGGTAAGTTGAACACCAGAACCCTAATATATTAGGGGGTCCTTCGCCACAATTTCTGACGAACTGTCTCCCGGAACCAGACGCACCAAGATAATCCTACTCTGGTGACTTGCACTTCCTTAGAATCTTGTCCAGAGGGAACATTCTTCTGAACGGATGCTTATCTTCATAAGACTATGAGTCAAGTTTTACAGTATGGCCCATCTACTGAATGTCTCGTCAGATTACTTAATGTGCTACTAGATCTCCTATTTATTCTGTCGAATAGGGATTTTGAGAATCTACCGCTTTCCATATTATACCTAAGTGAAAAACATGAAACTCCAAAATAATAGTAGAAGTTTCCGCAACTCAAGGACGCTTTACAAAACCTTTCGAGTATACACCAATTTGTAGTTTTTAAGACTACTGGAATTTTTGATTTAGATGGGCTAAGATTACCACTACTACAATGACTTTAGTAAGGCACATTTGGGGTACGGGTGTTTGACGCGGATCGGTTTTTTTTTGGTTGCAAAAAACTGGACTGCGTGGATGATGCGCCTTCTTGCAGCCAAACTGTAATTTCTTCGCAGCTAATGTATGAGTCCTGTAATTTCTTTCATAGTAAGTCTTTTTTATGACTATATATATTGGGAAAAAGATTTTTATTGAACAATGTACCGGGTGACTTTTTATTTGTAAATGATAGATCCATATCTACCTGAGCAGGTGGTGTGGCTATAGTGATCCAACTCTTTGCAATCTTTCCTAATTTAATGAATACTTCTATCACTCAATACCATCCGAATATGATCATGTAAGAACATTATACAGATTCGGACTTCAAGTACAATTGTCAGAGTGCGGATATTACCCAGTTCACCTATAAGCAGTCATACCGATACTTTATAAAGGGTTTTTTTAAAACCAATTTCATTAGGTAAATGTTAAATACACGAAAGACAGGACCCTGTCTATATAGGGTTCATGGCACCGAAGCTGTCCTATCGCAATAAAGGCCATCTTTCATGCCGTGTCTCATTGTAGCACTTCGTACAGCAACGGTCTCTCTTTCGAATATTCTAGAACAATACTTACCATTGTTATAGTGGAGATTTTTCAAGCAACACGTCTCTCTCAAAGTTATATAAGCTACCTCGGCTCCTCTCTTGAGGAACCATCAACGAGCAAAGTATTAGTTAGGCACAATTGTATTAAAGAACAGAACAGCTATTATTTGAAAGGGCTTTGCTACTAATTGTCTCTCAGATTTATTTGACTGTTACAAAAACTATAGGTGAGTCATAGGGAATACTTATAACCTTACTCCTTGATTAATTATAACAGTCAGTTTTACGTTTTTGTTACCTGTTTAAAACCGATTCTAAAGTTTAACCCTCTCTTCTCTTTACGCTTATATGATCTTGATGATCTGCAAAAGTACTCTGAAGTATCTGGATAGGTGGACGAGGGTTGAAACCAATCGAGAGCCGTAGCTAGATTCAAATAAAGCGTTTTTCTTTTTTAATATAGCTGTGTATGATGAGGAATTAGATACTAGGGCTGATTTTTTCGTGATAGTGAGTTACCCCAAAGAGACTACTGCCTATTGCTACGCAGGAAGTGTGCATATATCAGGGTATGATCATGAAATTATAGCTATTGTTCCGGGACAATGCGTGACTCCCTAAATAACTGTCAGTTTACGATTAATAGGGATATCCACATAATTTGATCATTTAAATGAAACTAAATTATTTCATCCTTGCTCCTTTTCTTAGTGCTACTGTTTGGGCAGACACCAATCCATTGGTGTTTTTTGCAAAGGCTAATAATACGCTTTTGCCATTACATTTTGTGCTTGCTAGTAATTACTACGTCTTCCTAGGTTATGGAGAAACCTCTATCCACCCCGTCGAGTTCACCCTAAAAAATAAGTATGTGTATACTAACCATGTATCCGTTTCTAAGCTGGTGGGGTTTTTGGATAACTTCTTCAGCTTTAGTACAGGAACCTACCCACTTCCTTTAGATTTGGATAATGATGGGAAGGTGACTAATGGGAATTTGTATGCATGTTACCGCTATTCTATATACGTTATTGGGTTCTACGAAATTGGCAATTGTTCGAAGGTGGAAGTATATCTCTTGCCCTACGACAAGAAAACGAAATCTCCTTTGAAGCCAGAGACTAAAAACAATAACAACAAATGGAATGAGTCCTTGTCGCTTTCGCCAGCCCAGCTTTATTCGTTTTTTGTCAAAGTTGATGGTAACTTGAAGCCACTCTACGCCATCAAGAAAGATGCTATATCAGTGTTGGGTTATGGAGATGTGTATCATGACCCCGTGGAGTTTGTCTTCCAACACAAGTACATTTTCACTAGCGGCAAATTCCCCCCTGGGTTTGTGACGTTCTTTAAGGACCAACTTGGCTTTGGTATTGATATGCACCCTGCTATCTTGGATATTGATAGTAATACAGGTTTTCTTAAAGGAGGGTTTTACTCGTGCAATAATCAAAACAATTTGCACTGGATCCAGAAAACTTACAGTGCATATAATAACTGTTTTCGGGCACAGATCTACTTCTTATCCAACAATAGTATAACATTCAATCTCATTAACCCCTTGGGATTCTTCGCAAAAGTGAAAAATAAATTGGAGCCACTCTCCGCGACGGTTCGTGAAGTAGCCAATGGGAGATTAAATCTCTTGTATTATGGGAACTTATCAGCTGCCCCTGCAGAGTTCAGCTTGGAGTACACGCATGTTTTCAACTATGAAACATATGAATCGGGGCCGGTGGGGGTTTATAATAATGGGTTCTCTTATGGGTATTTTCTTAATGCCACCAGTTTTTCTTTTAATGATATGGGAAGGATCACAAATATTCCATTTTACTCTTGCAACTTTTTCGATGAGGACATTCATTGGATCCGAACTGGGGATGCTTACAAGGATTATGATAAATGTTTTCCGGTGGAAATATACCTCTGGTATTACGATCGACAAAGCAAAAAACCTATAAAGCTGTGCTTGTACCTGATCCTGATAGGCCCCGAAGGTATAAAGATGTAATGAATGAATTCTGTTCACAATACTCACATTGTTCAGCAAGTCTTGATCCATAGCATATCCGAATCACCCAGTCAAAGGTTGGATGTTAAGGGATTACTGAAGGAAAATGAACAATTCCATGAATGTTACCAATTCCGGGCAACTATCTGTTGAGAGTTATAATATACACTCCCGTATTCTGGAACGGTTATCAGGTTAAGTTCCAACTATTCATTTTAGTGTGAAACTTTAGTCATTATCTTTAATCATGTATATTAGGATATGTCTCCAAACTTAGACTCCGAGATCCTTATTCTCAATTTCTGTCCTCCTACCATGAGCATTCTTGTCCCTTCTTATAGACTCCGTCTGTCCCGGTCCTCCGTCTACTCCAATTGTCTCTGCAAGCCAATGGCCAAAGTCTAGACGAGAACTATACGGGAGCTAGCCAAGAACTTAGACGAGAGCTAGCCAAGAACTTAGACGAGAGCTCTTCCTTTGTTTCATCTGTGAACAATCACTTGAGCATGCAATACACTCATGCATACTAATGTCTCAAGTTCAACACTATCAGTCCATGCCACACATAATAAGGTAGAATATCATGCAGGAAAATATATGGGTCACGTGATTTTAATTTATAACTATTGTTCCTATTCGAACTCTGCGTGACGCCAGGCAATCAACAATATAAAAGGGGTGTATTCTACGTCGCAGAATTAGCATTCAAATGATAGTCACTCAATTGATCCTTACTTTTCTGATTGCCGCAACTGTATGTGCACACTCCAATCCATTGGTCTTTTTTGCCAACGTCAACGGTGCCCTTTTACCCCTATCATTTGTTCATTTCAGCGAATACTATGATTACTTAGGTTTTGGAGAGACCTCAAGTGATCCAGTCGAGTTCATTTTCGAGAACAGGTATGCATACACTAACCAAGCATCTGTGGAAGGCCTGGTCGGGTTTTTGGATAACTTTTTTAGTTTTGGTACTGGAACCTATCCCATGCCCGTAGTTTTGGATGATGATGGACGATTAAGTAAGCACACATTTTACGCATGCTACCACAAACCCATGTATATTATAGGTTTGGCGGATATTGGCTCTTGTTCGGAGGTTGAAATCTATCTTTTGCCATACGATAGAAATACCAAGTCTGCAGTGGAATCTTGGTTTCAGAAAAAGAATAATGTTTGGGTGGAATCGTTATCGTTGTTACCAGCCAAGCCACTGGCCTTTTATGCCGAAATCACTGGCATTTTCAGGCCACTCTTTACTATCCAGACAGAAACGATATCAGTGTTGGGATTTGGAGAAGGTACTCGCGAGCCTGTCGAGTTTATCTATCAGCACAAATACGCATTCACTAATTGTGTAAGCAATCCGGGTTTTGTAACATTTGACAGAGACCAATTCGGGTTTGGTATCGATATACGGCCTAGTATTTTAGATGTGGATAATTTGGGTCTTGTCGAGGGTGATTTCTATGCGTGCATTTATCTGAGCACTATTCACTGGATCCAGAAAGCCCCAAAAAGCAACTATAGTACTTGTTCCCGGGTGAACATTTATCTCTTACCCAGCAGCAGTGAAACCCTTACATCCAATAACCCCTTAGAATTCTTTGACTAAAGGGAAATTGGCCTTTTTCATTTACGGTTCGGGAAGTAGATAATGACAATTTAAATCTTTTGTATTATAGAAACCTGCTGACAGAACTCGCAGAATTTAGTTTGGAGCACATATACGTTTTCAATTAAGAGACATTTGAGACGGAACCAGTGGAGTTATACTGGGTGAGTGAGAAACTCCGATGAAGTCTTTAAGTTCATTTAAAGAGCATTCCCCTTGAAAGTGATTTTTTATTGATTATGATATGTTTAATATCCAGTCATCACCATAATATTCTACCAAATACTCATTGTATCTTGTGTGCTTTACCCATTTGAAAGGTTTCTTGTGAGGGAGAACAGAATTGAGGTCACTTTATACGCAATATTCGGCATATAAACATTCCCCTGACACTCATGTCCGATCTCAAAAACATGCGTGCGGTTAGTATGAGGTTGGAAAGGCAACTTGATAATGGCACCTCAAAATAGAGAGAGAGGCAAATGCAGCATAAGCTTATCGTTTACTCGTTGCAACGGTACATTCATGCCCCGGAGATTCCGCTACTTTAATTTTGACTGAGTTTACCCCAGTTTAAGCTTCAGGGAGTGCATCTAATCTGTAGCAATAAAACCTCTGCTGTTTCATGAATGTCTTTTATAACATCTTGTCAGACTTAACACTTCCACGATTCTACAATATAATATCACAGGCAATGTGAGACAGTTGTTTCAGTGTATTGTGAAATTTTCTATTGGCTACCAACCGTATCGGTGCTTTGTATCAGCTTCATACTTCTATCTGATCTTGCATAATTATTGCTTTTTGTAGGTTAATATCACTATCCATTGATGTATGTCGCATCGGAATTAGTGTTATTTTGAGTCAGCACACCCAAAATTGTTTAGTCTGCATTATGAATTGGCGTAATGTGTTTAGTAAATATCAAGTGTGTGTCAGTCCCATGACTATCAACCCTAATACTCGGGCTTATTGGTGTTTCAGTTTCAATCAGTCCTTGCGTGTGCGCATCCTATTTTTGTCAGACAAAGACCCTCGGTAGATCATGAAATGAGGATATATAAGCGAGCGAGCTTTATATTCTCCCGTTTATCAGTAGTACCATAACCTACCGCGACTAATTAGCAATTATTACCCTAGGTCTAAAATTTCACTCCAATGGAATTAAAATGAGCTTAAGGACCATATTGATAGTCTGCATATCGTTAACTTCAAAGTGAAATGACAATGTGCTCTGGTGAGAACACTAAATTAGGTCTTTGTTATTTATGCTCGAAATTTTACTACAACCGAAATTTTACTGCAAGATATCAATAAAGTACGTTTGGTCCCAGCGATGCAGGACGTATCTTTTTATAAACACGGGTTTACATATTCTGGAACCTCTCGTGCTCAGAATAGTGTTTACACAGGTGGTTTATTGGGAGCTTTATTGAGTTCCTTCGAAGTTTTTAAATACGCCCGAATTTTTCTCAGCTACTCTTTTGAAAACTGTCATGAAAGCTATTATTTTGTATGTGTGTCTTGTCGTCGTCAAAGCTGCAGAACTCTCGAATCTACTGGCCTTCTATGCCAAAATAAATGACGAGTTCAAGCCGCTTGCTTGTTATCCTTTAAAAAGTGGGGCGACAAAGGGATGTGTATTTTCTTACCAAAACGATTTTGCTACTCCTGTGGAGTTTACCATTACAGGCAAATATGCCTATACTAGTAAGACATCCACTCCGGGTTTTGCAGGGTTTCATCAAGGTGGACTAGTATTTGGGCCCACGATTCCCAAAACGCTGTTATTTTTGGACAAGCAAAACCGGGTGTTAAATATTCCGTTCTACTCGTGCAACACATTGAACAGCTCCGTGTATTTGATTTTGTATGGGATCATCTTTGGAGAATGTTTTATGGTGGAAATTTATATCTTGCCGTATGATACGAATACAACTTTCTTTCTTCGAGAGTCTGTGTTTTTGCCAGAAGGGCAAAACCAAAAGGAGATAGAAGAAAGTCCTGGATTTGAAACGACCGCCTCTGAAGAAAAGATTGAATCCAGTGAAAACCGTTTCGAATCTGCTAAGGAAATACCTGTATCCTATGCCGAGAATACTGAAATTAATGAACCTGTTAAACGTTCTATAGTACAGACGAATTCACACATGAAAATGTCTATACCTGGGTCTGATGAAATGGCACATGAATTATCTGACTTTGCATTTACTGACTCCAAACTAGTTGACTCTGATTTATCTGAGTTGGGTAATCCTAAAGAGGCCTACGAATGGGTAGACATCCTATCTGAAACTCCCCAATTACAAAAGGTTTTCTTTGCTGAAGTAAATGGAAAGTTCAGACCACTCGCCAGTGCCAAACTGAGGTTGGAGACCAAAGAATTTTATTTCTTTTACTACCGAAACCATGTTACGCCCGTCGAGTTCTTCTCTCAAGAAAACATTTTGTATACTTTTGTTACTAACGCAGCACACTACCCAGTGGCTGTCACCTTTTGCCACGGCGCATTTGGGTTTTCAAAAGCTGACCCTAAAACCCCAACTCAGTTGGATTTGGATGATAAAGGAAGGGTTCAGAATTCTCAATTTTATTCATGCCACTACAACAGCTCTATAAATTATATTCGAGACAAAACATTCCACGAATTGGGAACATGCAAAGAGGTGAATCTCTACCTTTTGCCTTATAATAGAGCAACTGGAACTGCGTTGTGGAAAGATGACCCCGTCTCCGAGTTTGACGAGATTACTGATTTGCTTAGTGTTGACTGTAAGATTTACTTACTGGGAAACATTGAGAAAAAGAGACTCGAGAACTTTAAAATATTGTTGCGGACCTATGATTGGAAATGCAATCTTTACTTAACGGAGGAGTTTTTCTAGAACGGTGGCCTAGCAAAGCTTATAAAAGACATTGTGTAAGCTTTAAATTGTACGTATTAAAGTTAAAAATTTCAGCCAAAGCTAATCCACTTGAATAAGATTCTCTTTAAGGTTCATGAATCCTGTCTTAAGACTTGTTCACTTCAGCCTTGTTTCGAACAAACTCGATAATTTTAGGAGCTAATTTAATGCTATTAGAAGTCTGGGAAGCATTCCCAAAAATTTATGAAGGCTATTACGAAACTAAAAAGCGTTCTCACATATCTCTGGAACTGGAAATCTGATCTTGACAGTGGTGACACGAGGTGCGGCTGCGAAGCCAGCCGAGGATAGTATTGAATGGTTGTGTGGACACCATTTGTTATAAACCGAGGCGCGCGGTGAATATAAAAGGGCGACTTCCCCCAAGAAATGAGGCTGCAAAAAATACCACAACACCTACAATATCTAACTTTCGATACACAAAACTAATAAATCAGTACAAGAGAAGTACATTGTTTGATCATAGCTCAACACTTCTAAAACATAGAATACTTAGAGATATAAGTTCTGGTCGGAACATCCCATGTGCCTAACAAGCATATACCTGGAACCAACAATTCTACCTTTTATTTGTTTGATATTACTAACCAGTATCAAAAAAGTTGAGTATTATCTGAGCAGTCGTTGGCTTTCGCGTTATAGACAAGGGTCAGGCGCACTTCCCCGCACGTGACGTGGGATTGTTTCACGCGTTTCTTTGTTTATTTAAACGTTTTCCCACCTACGTCGTTCCGTCCACTCAAAGAACAACAGCATGCATCAATTCATTGTCTCCCAGAGATAAATTCTCATGAATGAATAAGATTCTAATTCTCGATTGGCTTCATTACAACTAGTGTTTATTTTTATTACAGGTTGATCATAGTGGTTTTCACATATACTAAGGGACAAAAAAAATCTATTAAAGAGTTTCAGCCGATGGAATTCAATTCAAGAGGTCCAGTGATGAATGAAAGGTTTCTGAATCATTCGACAGACCTAAACTCCGTCGACATAAAGATGATGACCTGGTTCGTACAGGATATGATTATTTAATTGTTTCAAACATCGCGTGACCCCCCCTCCGATCTCCTTGGCTATCTTTAAATGCTGACTTTTCCCTCGAGTGAATCAGAGCTCATGAAGCTGGCTCATATGATGATGCTATTCACAGCTACTGAGTGTGCGGTCCGCAACTTGCCATGGATATTCTTTTCAAAAGTCGAAAATATACTCTTTCTGGGATCTGGATATCGAATCGAAAAAGGGGTGGTCTCTCTGGTCTTTACTCATTTGGTTAGAACACGCGATTATGTACAAACTTCTAAATACGGGAGTGAGTCATTATTTCGGTGTGTAGGCCTTCTGCTCACAGCATAAAAGTCAAGTCAACTATACTTTTTAAAAAGTGTTTGAGGTCTGCATATCAAAATCCCTCTGGGTAACCTAGAATACACATGCGAGCCTTGGTACGGGGAAGATGCGTGTGAAGACCTTGAGGGGTCATGGATTTTATGGGGGGTCTGCCTTTCAGATTACGTGGAACGCATGCCAAGAAGAGTGAGGTGAAATTATGTAACCTTTTCGGCTAATACCACCACATTCAGAAGCCAATGATGCCACTCGCTGGTGTGGACTAATTGTTACTGTCGGTATTTCTATCTGCTGTGCCTTACAGCCACAGCTAACTCATTGTTTTGAGAAGGGGATAAATTTCCTGAAGTGATATAACAGAGCCACTTTACAGAGGCATAATCCAGGATTCATTTTAAATTTTTGACTAGAATGACCCTATAAAAAGGCCGTTTGTGTTCATTTAGTTGTCAACTCATCATGAAAATTACTCAACTTCTCGCCACCTTTCTTGTCGCCCCCACTGTGTGGGCCAAGCTCCTATGGGTCTTTTTGGTAAAACTCAATGACACATATGAGCCTCTAACTGGAGTTTACCTTGGAGAACGGTTTGGAAATAGGAGCGTGTTTGCTTATGGGGACCCCTATAGGAGCCCTGTGGAATTTAGCTACGAAGACAAACAGGCTTTTACTACACAAAACAATGACAGGCATTATGCAAGGATTTCTCATGGAGAGTTAGTGTTTGGTCCCAGAGTCCCTCGGACTACCCTAAAATTTGATCGCAAGTGGAAACTTCGGAGCGGTCCATATTACTCGTGTGACATGATGGGTGGCCCAGGGCGTGCGATTATGAACGCGGTTCAGGCTCAAAGATTCAGTTATTGCTTCCCAGTCGACGTCTACTTCTTACCTTATGATATAAAAACAAAGACCGTCCAGCCTCCTATATCATTTTCCACACTTGATGGAAAGAATGTGGATGAGGATCAAACTGATCAGCGTGATTTTAAAGAACCATGTGAATTTCATTATTCCGGGGAGGATACGCTTAAGGACCTCGAAGAGTATTTGAATGACTATGATGGCGTTTGTGATATCTACGTCAATGGAAAACTTGTATACAAGAAAGGTACTGTGGTTTGAAGATCAGTCGGTGTGCAGCCTTGCTGTTCGGGAGATCTTGGATTCGTTTTAAATACTATTCACGACGGTTAATTGTGGTATGGGTTTAGGGAAATTCTACTTCTTTCGAAAACAATGGTTGTGCATGTATCAGTGCATGATCACACATCTTTTAGTGAACAATGTATCTTCCGTGAGCAAGTGTACCAATGTATTGATTTGGGTGTTGCCCAACTGTAAAATGGAGGTATGTTCTCAGGAGTTCACATAATACTCCAGTCAGACCTAGTTTGCGTCGCGCAGTAGTTGGTGAGATTCATTCTGTTTTCCTCTTTTAGGGTCTTGCGACAGTTTTGGTATACTTTTTGTGAAGTAATGAAACGTATGGTAGATTTTCGCTACAAGGAAAGTATGTAGGCACTCTTCAGTGACCTCCACCCCAATGTCTTAAGGTACAGCAGTATATAGGACTGTTATTGATAGTAACTCTGACTGTCATAATTATAGTTACACTTCTGTTATAATTCATTAGAAGCAAAGATTAAGTCATATACTATGTTTGAAGTATAGGTCTTTAAGTCCCTGGTATTATCTTCCAAACAATCACCAATTATTATAGTTTCTCAATTAGCTAATATGTGTGATGCAACAAGGTAGACTTTGGGAGTGTAAGATGCTTTAAATTCACCCGCCTTTCGTTGTAATATCCTTTTTTTTATGGTAAATTTATGCTTTTGAATTGCAAATTTCATAAGCTATGGTTTCTAAACCCTATGTTTTTCCGATGATATTCCCACTTTTGTTTGGCTTTACTAGAATGCGAGATAAAGTAGTGAGAAAAATAAAAAACTACTTAATAGCTTTAAAAATCAAAAATAACCCAAAACCTCATTATAATCAAACATGTTATGTATTTTAGCTCATTCTATAATATGACACAAAAATATAGTACATCAACAAGGTATGGCTGGTAAATATGTATTATTTTTCTTAATAGTGCTAACGCGGGAGAAACGCTTGCGGAGTCACTGCCCAATGGTTCTATGCACTCCTATAAAAAAAGGTGTACACCAAAAGCATAACACTTTCAAAGTTGTTCATTATTAAAGAGGTCCATCCTTGCTCAGGAGCTAAAAGATTGACATGTACTGATATGTAATGGCAGATGTGTTGAATCCTAGGCCTACAAAGTGGCTGTGAACACTAGTTAAATTCATTACACTGGCCTTCAAGAAAAAGTCGGGATGTCGTATACCAATAATATATGTTGAAAGCCCAGGCTTGTGTATATTTCACTCAAATTGAAGTATCATATAGAGATGTGACTCAACATATGTACTATCTCTTGCTCCACTGTAGCGACTCAAGTGACTCTAGTCATGTGAAGGCTCACCCAAATGTTAAAGGACAAGCTCCCGTTTCCACCAAAAATATATGATAACTAAGGGTGAAAATCCACCATTTCTCTCCCGAAACGAAACAATGATTATTGTAGAACTTCTGAGGTTCACTGACAACTTGGACCAATTCTACAACTTAGTGCACCCGCGAACTATTTGTATTGTGGTATTCCTCGTATTCATATATACATAATTCTCCATGTGGCGGCAAGGTTCCAACTAGTGAATATGCTTACATCAAACATTGCTGGCAGTTTTACGCGGTTTATGACGTTCTAGTGATAAACTAGATTCCATTTCTTATTTGCACACCCATTTCATGCGGAGAAGTCAGTCCAAGTCATTGGAGAACATCAGTACGACTACACTAATTAATATTGGCTGGTCTGGTATCAAGATAAATCTTGGCATGTCCTCCCTCAGTTGATATTTGTTTATGGTGGTGATATAAAATAGCGAGAGCTTGTTCTTTATATACGGGTAAGCCTTCATACGACCCAAGTCACTTGTGTGGCTACGCTCTCGGAGAAACAGCAAGAGCTGTTTTTTCAACACTTCAGGCTAGCATTGAATATAAAAAGGCATTGCCTCCCCCCCTCGAAACCCCACAAAAAAATGCAAAGTTGCCAATTCATCATCAGACAAGACAAATTCACTGATATTGCTCTACCACCTGAGTATGTATTAAACGTTAAATTTAGTGGTAGTTCAATTTAGATAGGGACCTCAAATTTATACAATTGAAGTGTTTTGAATAAACTGTTCAATAAGGAGTTGTTCATACAGCCCCGTTTAGTGTTGCCATACCAACTGTTGCGCACCCAAAAGAGGCTTGAAGTTACTTGAAAGGGCGATCTCAGACCCAATCATACAGGAACCCAGCATATTATCCTATTCATATCTCCTAACACTGTTTTAAGACAATGTAAGTTTGGTATTTGATATTTTTCCAATGGTTTTCTTGGCTATCACATAGATAGTTCTGACTTTCCCTTTCTGGTGCTCGCCAAATATTCATAAATTTAGTTTGACTCATCCTTGCCTACCTCGTCTCCACCACTGTGTGAGCAGAAGCAAACTTTCCAATGATCTTCTTTTTGAAAAAAAAGGAGAAGAAAAACACAAGCCGATCTACTTCAACCCTGGTGATTTATTAAGTGATCATCCGCAACAATATTATGACTTAATTTGAGGATCTTCCCGGGTTAATCCTGTGGAATTCATCTTGGATCGGGGCGCAATATTCGTTAAACTTTATTATGGCCCCTATTCTCCAATAATTGTATATCACAAATATGTCATCAAAGTCGGTTACAATATGATAAAGCCAAAATTGGATGATAAAAGGCCGGAACTCTACTTCTTGCCTTACAACAAAAGAACTAGGTCTGTAGTTCTTGTATCCAGTGAAGAAGAAGTGCATGTCTCTCAAAGCAAAGTAAACTAGCTGAAAAATCCAATCTCCCGAGCGCCCATTGGTATTTACAAATGTTAGTGGCGAATTTAAACCGCTTAGTGTCTGGGATATGGGAAACCACTAGGTCCTTTACAATGGGGATTGCCAAATGTTCATCCGCACAACACCTTGAAAATCAAAACTGCTGTTAGTTATACAGACTACCCAGGCCTGGTAGGATTTAACGATATCTACTTTGGCGTCTATCCAAAGGAACACAATACTAGCATAGTTTTAGATAGTGAGGGCAGGGTTACAAATACTCTGCTTTACTGGTGTTTCGATACTGCGCAATCTTACACAATTACTTCTATACTTTCGATTAAAACAAACATGGATGTTTGTGTCGACCTCCTTCGCCTTTTGACAGACAAACCAACAAACCCTTGTTTAATGTGAGTGTTTCCAAACCCGTGCCTGAGTCTAATTCAACTCACTCTAATACATAGTAGTCATTTCAGGTGTTTGAACCTTCATTCCATTGGGGGATCTAGCCTGAATTTTATCTTAGTGGAACCACTTCAGATGAACTATTTTGGTTGAAGCAGTAATGAATTCACTGCATCCTATACTTGAGGCATTATTTAAAGAGTAGACTGAGAGTTGTTTATCAGACGTGGCTTTCGCGTCATAGATATGGTCCATGCACTCTATCGCGTACGTGACATGTAGTCCCGTATCGCGACTGGTGTTTACATGAATAGGCCTAAATCCTCCTTCATTCGTGATCATCAAATACTCAATACCATGTATCAATAAGCAGTATTTGTTCTTTTCTAGAAAATTGGTCGCGATAAACCAATATTTTGTGAACACATTTCAAGAAAAACATTATGAGCTGCAAACACCACAACTAGAGGCGTGCACCATAATTTCATCTACTTAGTCCAACAAATCTCTTACGCGAAGGAAGAAGAAGCGAAGATACGCGTGCAATTATGACTTTATCCCACAGCCTTGGCAGTCATGATCTCAATTCAAGAGGCAACAGATGAAAAGGAAGTGCCACGGAATTCTACATGATGATTCCAAGCGCGTGGGAATTTGTTGGCACATCCAAAATTGCCATGGCTCTTCGTTTCAAGAATCAATCACTTGCTTGAGGAGCTCTCTGCATAATATCTTAAAGAATATTTTAGGTTTCTGACAATATTTTCCCTGGACTGTTTGCGTTCAAAATCAGCTCGCTTCTACACAAGATGTTGCGAGACTTTACCACGGTGAATTAGTCTTCGGCCATAGAAAACATCTTGTTACCTTATATTGTCACACGATACCCGAGCCACTTGATGGACTGCTTTATTCGTGTGATTCTTGACTTTTCCCTAAACTCCAAGCAAACCCGTTGACTATTGTTTCGAGGTGAGGCTCTGCCTATTGATATACTACGCAGAACCAATTCTGTTATGCATCTTATATCGCTTTTTTGGGAAAAGAGGGGTATCTTTGCATTCAGGTTCTTGCATGTGGCTATGAATGAGCCTATGAAGCTTGTATCATGTCTCATGGACATCTCGCAAAGATGCAGCGTACACTAATGATGACTTATGATATTATTGGAGAGAAGAATTAAAAGGCGGGTCAGTATCTCCTCTTACGGTTGTCTTTTTTCACACACAATGGCGCAGATGAGCCTAGGCTGATTAATGATTGTTACGAAAGGGGCTGACAATGGGACTAAAGTTTCTGTGATAACAATTGTGGCGCTACTTGGTTAGCCAGAGTATGTTGATCAGAATAGTCACGGATTTTGATACTATTATTCTCAAAAGGGGTGCGTGACATAAGAAAACGCCATGTTCCCTTGGCTTCCTATATAACAGGCTGTCTCCCCTCCAGTCACATCAAAAATCATCATGAAAATAAGTCAATTTTTTGTCGCCTCCCTTGTTGCCCCTCTTGCTGCTACTGCATGGACAAACCCAAACAAAGCTTGGGTATTTTTTGCCAAAGTCAACAACACACTTGAGCCGCTCTCTGGANATCTTGCTGCTGGTGCATGGACAAACCCAAACAAAGCTTGGGTATTCTTTGCCAAAGTCAATAACACACTTGAGCCGCTCTCTGGTATGTATCTTGGAGATCGGTTTGGAAATAGGACCATGTTGGTTTATG